>PVJC01046773.1:0-13178 GCA_004026665.1 Murina feae
GTAGAAAAATGGGAAGAATGATGATGGAACAGAAGTAGGAAATAAGGAGGAAAGAAAAGTTTATAAATGATGAGTCAGTAGGAAAAGTGTTACATAAAGGAGAAAAACTGTGAGAGGAAGAAGCCAATAAGGAAGTCAAATACAATTGTGCGTGAAGGGGGTAAGATTAAAAAAGAAAGGTAATAGGGGTGACCAGGCCGGCAGGGGAGGGAAGTTAGGGGGATCAGGCAGGCAGGCAGGCAGAGTGGTTAGGGCAGGCAGGTTAGTGGTTAAGAACCATAGGTCCTGGATTGTGAGAGTCGCCAAGAACTCCATATTGGAGAGGGTGCAGGTCGGGCTGAGGGACCCCCCCCCCGGTTCCCGTGCACGAATTTCGTGCACCGGGCCCCTAGTATATAATAATGATAAAAGTATAAGTAGGTAATTAATTAAAACAATAAATTGATGCCACTGTTTAAATAAACAAATTAAACTGAAAATATGTTTAAGAAGAAGAATTCAAAATTTCTCATTTAACATTGTCACAGGTGGTGCTAGGTCATATTTTTAGGATGATTTTCAACCAGTGTGCCACAAGAATTTTTAAAACATGCAATACCTGACGGTTTAGTCAGGTGCACTGACCTCTTTCCCTTAGACTGTAAAAAAAAAATAAAAAAAGACAACAGCCAACACAACAATAACCATCTGGTGTAAATAAATCAAAAGTATACCTATTTTTTGGTTGGCTGCAGAATTTTAGTAATTAGTTTGTATGTGCCATGAGATGAAAAAGGTTGAAAATCACTATTCTAGGATATAGATCATTATTTGATATATAAGTAATTGGTTTCTGGTGATGATGTAATGCTATCATTTTTTAATTCGCAAATAGCTATTTACTGAGAAAACTAGATATTTCCCTTGAATAAGTCTTTTCACCTTCTCAAGTCTTCAATTTCCTCACTATAAAATAAAAGTTTATATTAAAGGCCTTTCCAGCTCAAAACATCCATCATTCCAAAACTCACAAGATAAAATAGACTGCCTATAAGTTATTTAGTACTTTTACTTTGAACTAAGAAAAACTATTTATTCAGAACTGACCATCTCCCAACACTGTGCTAGACATTTTACATATATTACTCATGACAGGCGGTATATTTCCATTTAACAAACAAAGAAACAGGTTGTATAATTTGAATTTCTCCAACTCAAGTTTCAGGTATTTTTCATTATACCGTGCTGCCCACACACTAGTGAAGAATTTTCATCTATCTGTATGAATGATGATGTTGTGTGTGTGTGATGACAAAGAAATGGAAAGTATGACTGTATGACATGTCAAAAACTCTGAGAGCAGTGATTTTTTAAATTATTATAGAACTCTAGAATCAAAGTGACAAAAAATTAAATTGAACTGTCAAGAAATAGGAACTTCCAGATTCATGCGAAGGCAATGGGATGTAGAAAGTGGACACATCTTAGTATAAGAACAATACTAAAAATGGGACTCTTATGAGTCCCCATTTGCTTACTGCTCATTAGTACCCATTTATGTCTAGTCATACTCAAGTGATTAATCATGGATTTAGGTCTGATCAATTGAACTTTATAAAAATTAAATACTGGTAAAAATAATCCTTATAGTAAGCACTTAAAATGACATATATGACTTAGTGTGGGCTTTCTTCATTAATCTGAGCATTTTCCCTATTAACTCACTGAAAGCACTTTCTCCCTGTATTTGAAGATGAAGCTGATAATGACGCTACCATTCAGGTGTTCACATTTATTTACAAAATCATTGTGTGTTCCACAGGCTCTTTCTATTACGTTACATGGTCTTGTGTCCATTAAGTAGCTTGATATACTTTGTACTGAATCAATAATGGCCCTTTCCTGTTTTGTCCATGGAAGAGGCCCCCAAATGCTTTATAACATAATGAATGCAATCCTGCCTCTTTATCTTGGAGACTTCTTTGCTTCAAGTCCCAATGTTATACCCCATCTCAGTTTTTGTTGTTGTTGTGTGAAAGGGTGGTCTGATGACAGATTTCATTTCCCAGAATTTATTACCTATTGTGTATATTGCGGTTCAGTCACAATGACCCCATCTGCATTTAGGTTGAATGGGGGGCCCCACCCTTACCCAATTTAATAAAAAAAAATAATGAGGCCACTCAAAGCTCATAGATGTGTCAGCACTATGAAAAGGGTCTATAATCAATGCAAATGTGATTGCTTTGTGGAGTGCAGAGGTTTGACACCCATCTCTTTTGCTGGGTCAAATCAGCCTCCCTCTTTGCATTGAGAATCTAATGAAAGGTATGGACTCTCCCCTCAAAAAAAAAAAGGAAAAATGCATGTGGCTGGATAATTTATTGAAATGTTAATTGGTGGTTGTTTCATGCTCTATTTTTACCTCCCTCCTGTTCCTAGAATGTGGTCAAGCCTCTTGAGATGTGAATGGTGCCCCTGAGGTTGTGTAGAGCATAACCTGCCAATCCATTCATGGGAGGCCTCCCAGAAAATTTGGGAACCTTTGTGCTACCCAAGGACGGGGCCAGGAGAGTATCAATAATGACCAAGCTTGGATTTGCTGCTGTCCAAGGCAGATGGGGCCTTAAGGTCAAGTTTAATTAGATTTAAAGTTTATTAAAAATGTGATGTTTTTGCACTCTTATATATAAATATAAGTTCCCATTCTCTCTATAGTTTTATGCACCCACACACAAAATTTCACACAGTATTTCTGAGGATTTGTGACCCTTATCCCCAATTCATCCTACCCTACTCCCTGAGGTCAAGAGTAAGAACTTTAACATATATTAAGTGCTTACTATTGAGTTTTAGCAAAGAATAATTCATGTATTTTTCATGAAGAGGAATAAGGATTAAGGGGTTAAATAACTTTGTCTCAAAATCACAAAAGCTGCATTGATAGAGGCAAAATTTGAATCCAGACATTAGTAGTGTAGTGGGAAGCTATATATTTGCCACAAAAGTCACTATTCAAGGATGCTGATCTCAGGACTGTGTTTCATTGATTTTATTTTTCTTAGTTTCCTAAAAACATCCTTACTGATCCACAACCCTGAACCTAGTGAGAATGCACTCAGTTCCCACGGTGGGATCAGTCACTATTCACACTCCGACATGTTCAAGAGGCCCCTCACTGCACGACTTCACCTGCTAGATCCAGTTCCCCACCATAACACCCCACCTCTTAGAAGAACTGTGTGACCTTGACTGGCTATTTTACCTCTCCAGACTTCAAGATTTCTTCTCAGTAAAACAGGGATGATAATAATACTGATGACATGTGATTGCTGTATCTCATCTAATAAAAAAAGTAATATGCAAATTGACCCTCACTCTGTTACACCTAAGCCACACCCACCAGCCAATCAGAGTGACTACATGCAAATTAACCCAGCCACGATGGTGGCTGGCAGCCACAGAGCTGGAATAAGCAGGAGACTTGCCCAGGCAATGAAGGAAGCTAAGCTTCCTGTCTGCCTAGGCTGGCTGTGGCCTCTGCTCAAGGCAACAAAGTTTCAATTATAGAAGATAAGCAAACTCCAGATAACTGGTTCCAGCCTTGGGCTCAAGGAAGCTCTGGGAGCCTGGGTTGTCAGGGGCAACCCGACCTGAGCTCCAGTTAAAGCAATAAAGTTTCAACTTTAGAAGTTAAATAAATCTCAGATACCAGTTTCCAGCCAGCCTTGCTGCAAACAGCCAACAGCCCCTCACCCAGGCTGGCCAGGTACCCCAGCAGGGATCCCCTCCCTGAAGGGGATGTGGCCAGCCTGCAAACAGCCATCAACCCCTCACCCAGGCTGGCCAGGCACCCCAGCAGGAACCCCACCCTGACCTGGGACACCCTTCAGGGCAAACCAGCCAGCCCCCACCCATGCACCAGGCCTCTATCCTACATAATAAAAGGATAATATGCAAATTGACCCTAACAGCAGAACCACTGGGAATGACTGGTCACTTTGATACACACTGACCACCAGGGGCCAGACGCTCAATGCAGGAGCTGCCCCATGGTGGTCAGTGCGCTCCCACAGGAGGAGCTCTGCTCAGCCACAAGCCTGGCTGATAGCTGCCAGCACAATAGTGGTGGTGGAAGCCTCTCCCACCTCCTCAGTAGAGCTTAGGCCTGCTCCCTGCTGGCAAGTGTACATCCCCTGATGGCCCCCGGGCTGCCAAAGGGATGTCTGGCTGTCAGCTTAGGCCTGATTGCCTGGGGAGCGGGCCTAAGCCAGCAGATGGACATCTCCTGAGGGGTCCCATATTGCTGGAGGGCACAGGCCATGCTGAGGGACATCCTCGAGTGCCCACATTTTTGTGTACCGGGCCTCTAGTGAATTATACAAAAAGCAGGGCAGATTAATTACTTGGCATAGGGCTTAGGACATACTAAGAGTTCAGGAAATGGCAGCTCACTGTTATCACTAACTGCTCTGTTCTAACTGTGAAGACTTGCTCTTAGTTGACACCTCTTTAAAGCAGAAGAGGCCGTGGGCCTGGGAGGTCTGCTGTGACTCCTTCAGGCTGGCACATCCTACCTTTGCACTCCCATGCATATTGAACATTTTTTTTTGTTGCTTTTTGGATTCCATCAAAATTTTGTTTCCACATATTTGTTTCCCCTAACTAGACTGTTCGCATAGTATTGATGTTTGACATCGTGGTGTTTTGTGTAGGAGCAAGTGCTGAGGCCAGGGCCTCTAGGGGGCACCATTCACATTGTGCTAATTGTAAATGGTACCCCCCCACCCCCATTCCCCACAGTTGTGCCTTGCTATCACCTAGGTATGTTTAGATAAAATATGGCTATAATAATAATGACTATAGGAATACTAGATAGGAAATCATATTTGAAATAGAATAAAAAAGAATGAAGTACTGCATTTTCAAATATTTTCCCCCCTAGTATTCATCTTCTCCCCCTATCTTTATTGAGATCATTGGCATATGAGTACTAATCATTTTTCTAATTCTTCTAAGGTATCATTTCACTTTTTTTTTCTGGAACAGAAATCATGGACTATAGTAGTAGACCTAAAGGTAACACTCATGTTAGCTACCAGGTATAATAAAGATTTTATTAGAGATTCTTTATAGGATTGAATGTAGAGTTTAATATGGAGGAAAATAAGTTACCATTGATGATACACACAAAACTTCTCCACCTTTCCTTAGTCTGTGTGAATTGGGATCATTATAAGTCAAGATTGATGACATAAAGTGGCTTTGAAGCTGGTGCACCTAACCCAGCAATTTAAACGGATTCTCAGAAAGCTGAAAAGAATCCTGATTTTGTTCAATTTACTATTGATGTGACTCATGGAGAGAAAGGTTGACTATTAGCAAAATTGTTGGCTTGAGGAAAGGTTTCAGAGAAAGAAAATGAAAAGCATTTAAATTTTAAAATGTAAATTAAGCTTTTAGCTTTAGAACAAAATATAATTCAGGCCAGGCTAATTTCAAATTTATGATAATTTCATTAGCTGCATTGAAGTTTCCTTGATCCAATCTGAAAAAGAGTAGTTTGCTAATTAATAACTACAAAATATGGGAGATATTTATGGCATTGTTTTCAAGCACTATTTGCATTTGTTTTTAAGCACCATTTGCTCACAGGCTGCTAATTATAATTTTAATTCATTTATTAATCTAGGTCTAAGAGAGTCCCCAGTAATGTTTTACTATTCATTACTAATGTTATTGTAATTACTTTAAAATCATATAAATGCATTTATGTTCAAATAATACGATTCAGAATTTTTAACATAATTAAACTTCATTTTTGGGTATAGGCTATGAGTTAGCTTTTTTAAAAATATATTTTATTGATTTTTTACAGAGAAGAAGGGAGAGGGATAGAAAGTTAGAAACATCCATCAGCTGCCTCCTGCATACCTCCTACTGGGGATGTGCCCACAACCAAGGTACATGCCCTTGACTGGAATCGAACCTGGGACCTTTCAGTCTACAGGCCGACGCTCTATCCACTGAGCCAAACCGCTTAGGCTATGAGTTAGCTTTTAATTTACTCAAAAAGATTTAAGACAACCTCTAAATTCACACTCACAACTGTACAGTAAAAGATTAAACTGCTATGAAGTAAATAAATAAAACATTCTTGTAATATTGAAAACCTGTCAATGATTTTTTTATTAAACTATAAAACTTGTATCTATCTGGTTTAAATGCATACTCATCAGATAAATAATTTGTTTAAGCTATCAAATGCAATAGGGTGTCTTTCCTCTTTAAGTAAAATGGCTCTGGCCAGTAAGTTCAGTGGTTAGAGTGTGGGCCCATGCACCAAAGGGTCCTGGGTTCAATTTCTGGCAAGGGCACAATACCTGGATTGCAGGTTCAATCCCCAGCCTTGGTTGGGGCAAGTGCAGGAGGCAACCAATCTATGTGTCTCTCTCATATGGATATTTCTCTTTCTCTCCCTCCCTCCTTCCCTCCCACTCTCCTTCCTTCCCACTCCCTCTAAAAATCCATGGGAAAAATATCCTTGGGTGAGGACTAACAAGAACAAAAAATCCTTACTTGCCAACAACTGTCATAATTATTTATTTTTATAAATTATGTTACTCTTAGTGGTAAAACAGTAAGAGTAATTATTGTAATGGATGATTAAGTTAAAGACAATTTATATCAACCCATGGTTGTTTTTCAAAATGGTACTTTTTTTCCTACTTCAATCATCATAGAGAACTCACCGATCCTCCAGTCCCCTCTTAAATCTTTAATAAATCTTTTTAGAACTCCCTCTGCGATTCTCCTTCTTTCTCTTTTCTCTGGGTTTCCCTTGGGGTTCTCACCTAAATTCTTTTTCTTTTTCTCTGACCAAACAATTTTATGATAAATTTAAGTTAGAGAAATTTTAGCAAGTTCTGCTACAAAAAGGATAAATTGTTATAAATGAAGAACTTTCATAGTGAACTGTGCAATTTCCTTTGATGTTTCTCTCTTTTTAAAAAATCTTTTTGTTAAAAGTATTACATAGGTCCTCCTTTTTCTCCCCATCACCTAAGTTCTGTCTCTTTCTCCTTCTCATTCACCTTTCATCTCAACAGTTGCCATGGAGTCAACCATAGTAACGATTCCCAAATCAATAGCTGTCGGATTTTTCACAAGCAGTTCAATCCAATAGCTCAGTTTGTCTCTGTGGTATTTCTTTATATGTGCAAAGTAAAAAATATTCCAGTTTTAAATATTCAAACGCTTCAATAATTGATATTTTTGCTGAAATTAGTATTGCTTTGCATATGGTTTTCTCATTTTTAATAAGCATGATTTGTTAAATGAGTTTTAAATGTTTTAGTCTTATATTTTATGTCCTTTACATACAATGAATTTATAGAAATAAACATTTTTTATACGCTGGTTCTAGATGACAGACTGCTTTTTTTAACCAGTGCATTAGGAAAATATCGGGCCAACCGAACAGAAACACTTTAACCATACCTGCCTGATTTTGGCGTGAACACTCAGGGGAAAAAACACCATACCCTGCCCTCACCACAACAGGTACTGCAGTGGCAGAGCCAGTGGGCAGAACTCTGTTTCCACTCTTTCCCTCTATAATGAGGAGTGTGCCCCGTGGACAGAACTGTGACTTCTCCAGGCCCCTTATAGCAACAGGCAGTGCTCCTCCCTGCAGAGTTTTTGGGCAGAATTCTTGACTCTGACTTTCCTCCTGCAGGAACAGGGAAGTGCCCCTTGCCCACAGAGCCTGTGCGACAGAACTCTGACTTATAAAGCCCCACTTCAGTTACTGAGAGGTGGCCTTCCCCACGTGAGTCAGAGGATGAAACCTTGTCTTCCAAACTCTGCTGTGCAATAAAGAGGTGGTAGCCCTACACCTTTACCCATTCAGCTCTGAGACTGTGGGATGCGGTGCTGTCATGGGGCAACACACAAGCAAAACAGATCCAAATAACATGGCAGACTTGAGAACCTGAACTGACATGTGAGCTATAACACACAGAAAGAGTATTAGGATATGCATTCTAAACCTAAACAAGTTGATAAAGAAGATTTAATAGGAAGCAGGGTCTTATAATACAATCCTCAAAATGTCCAGAATGCAGTACAAAATGATTTGTCGTACCAAAATCCAGGAAAATCTAGGCTCAAATGAGAAAAGACAATCAACGGTTGATAATATCTAACAAATATTGGATTTGTATAAACTGGTTTTTCAAAAGCTGTCAAAATATGCTTTAATAAGCAACTATGAACACTTTGAAACAAATTTAAAAAAACAGAAAATACCAGCAAAGAAATAGAAGATGTAAAGAAAAACTAAATGGAAATTCTAGAACTGAAAAATACAATAAACTAAATAAAAAATTCACTGGAGCCCTGGCTGGTTTTGCTCAGTGGATAGAGCATCAGCCTGCAGACAGAAGGGCCCCAGATTCTTTTCAGGTTGAGGGCACATGCCTGGGTTGCAGGCTCGATCCCCTGTGTGGGGTGTGTAGGAGGCAGCCAATCAATGATCCTCTCTCATCATTGATGTTTCTATCTCTCTCTCCCTGTCTCTTCCTCTCTGAAATCAATAAAAATACATATTTTTAAAAATTCACTGGATGGGTTCAATACCAGAATGGAAAGGACAAGGATAGAATCAATGAGCTTTAAGATAGGTCAACAGTAATTATTCAATTAAAAAATAAAAATAACTTTATTTGAATAAATTGAGCTCTAGAGGCCTCTGGATAATAAGAGACCTAACAATCATGTCATCAAAGTCCCAGAAAGAAAGAAAAGGAATGAATATTTGAGAAATAATAGCTAAAAACTCCCCAAATTTGATTAAATACATAAATCTACAATTCAAGACACTGAATGAACCACAAAGCAATCCATACCTAAGTGCGTTGTGGTCAAAATTCTGAAAATTAAGAGAAAAACTTTTGAAAGTAGGTAGAAAAGAACCAATGTATTACCTACAGAGAAACAATGATTCAAGTACATATAGCTGATTACTCATTAAGAATCATGGAGTTCAGAGAAAGTGCCACAAATTTTTTCAAGTGCTAAAAAAAAAAAAAAAAAAGAAGAAGAAGAAGAATTTTTGACCCCAAATTCTATATCCACTGAAAATAGACTTCAGGAACAGGAATTATACATTTGAAGATTTTTTTAAAAGCTAAGAGAATTTACCACCAGCATAATTAAAGAACAGTGAAAGGAATCCTTCATATAGAAAGAACATGATCCCAAAAAGAAACTAAGAACATTGGAAATAAAAAAAGATCAACTTAATGGGTAAATATATGGGTAAGTCCAATAGATTATTTTTTCCTTGCAATTTTTAAGAATTTTGTTTAACAGTTAAAAGTAAAAATTATAATAATGTCTGATACAGTTCTCAGTGTATGTAGAAGTAATATTTTAGACAACTACTACATCATAAAGTGTAGGGTAAAATTACCTGAATGATGGTGATGTATCCATATCCTACTTAAAGTGATAAAATATCAATAATAGTAAATTATAATAACCTATATATGTAACCCCTTGAAAAACCACTTAAAAAAAAAAAACCTCTATGAAGAAATAAACGTTATGTGAAAAGACTAGAGGCCCAGTGCACAAAAATTTGTGCACTCGAGGGGAGGGGGGTCCCCCAGCCCGGCCTGTGCCCTCTCATAGTCTGGGACCCCTTGAGGGATGTCTACTTGCTGGCTTAGGCCTGCTCCCCAGGGGATTGAGCCTAAGCTGGCAGTCAGACATCCCTCTGGCAGCTGGGAGCCCTCGGGGGATGTTCACTTGCCAGCGGAGCACCACCACTATGCTGGCAGCCATCAGCCTGGTTTGTGGCTGAGCAGAGCTCCCCCTGTAGGAGCGCACTGACCTCCAGGGGGCAGCTCCTGCATTGAGCGTCTGCCCCCTGGTGGTCAGTGTGTGTCATAGTGATCAGTCATCCCCAGTTATTCTGCTGTTAGGGTCAATTTGCATATTACCTTTTATTATATAGGATTATTATATAGGATGACACTATAGATAAATTAAAATAGAATATAAAAAATGGTCAAGTGGCCCAAAAAAAGATAAGAAAGGGGAAAACTGAGGAATAAAAACCAAAGGGAACCAACAAAACAAATAATAAAACAGCAGACAAATTCTGAAATATTAATAATTACCATAAATCCAAATGGCCTGAGCACATCAATTAAAAGCAAAGATTGGTATACACCATGACTGATGATCTGATGTATACCACACTCACTTCAAATGTAATGATATAAGTAAGTTAAAGGTAAAAGGATAGAAAATAGAGTATGCAAACACTAAACAAAAGAAAGTCTGATTGTCTATGTTAATATTAGATGAAGTAGGCTTTAGAACAAAGAAAATTACCAGGAACACAACAAGACATTATATAATGATACAAGCGTCAATTCACCAATAGGACTGCTATTACATAATAACAATCTTGAATATGAGAGTTACAAAGTACCTGAAACAAAATGAAAGAAGAAATGGAGAAATCCAAAATTATAATTGGGGACTTCAATAACTGTTGGCTAAATTCAAATTCATGGATGATAAGAGTCATCATTTTTCTTATGTCAATTCTCTAAAATCAACCTATAAATTTAGTATACCCCATGTCTAGGGTCAACAGAATGTTTAATAAATTGTATGTGCTAATTACAAAATTTACACGGAATTTTAAAGAATAATCCACATATTTTTGTTTTAAAAAGAGATAACTGGTCTGGGGCAATAAAAGTTGTTCAACCTAATATACAGTCATATTATAAATCCATATGATTTAAATAGTGTGTTATTGGCATGGTAAAAAAAATCAATATAAAAAATAAAGATTCTAGAAAAGACCCATGAATATATAAGAAAGACTTGGCTAGGTGGTTCAGTTGGTTGGAGCATCATCTCGTACACCAAAAAGTTCCATTCCCCATCAGGGCACACAGATGGGTTGTGGGTTCAATCCTTTGGTGGGGTGCATACAGGAGACAACCGATTGATGTTTCTCTCTCACAAAGATCTCTCTCTCTCTTTCTCTCCCTTCCTGTCTCTCTAAAAAATCAATTAAAAAAACATATGAAAGCCAAATTGCAGAAAAATTACAATGGCAAATGAATATCCAAAAAGGTACATGGCCTCACAAAGATTCAGAAGAATACAAATAAAAAGGAATATAAAATACCTGTTTTCATGCAACAGTCCGGCAAAGAAATAAAACAGTCACTAATAGGTAAATATTGGAAGAAAATATATTCTCATTGCTGTAAACCTACTTAGAACTGTAAACCTGCTTTTGTCCCACCCTGTCGTTAAATCATCCATCGAACTGGCAGATGAGGATAAAGAAAAACTGATGTTCTTATACCCAAAGTGGAAACTGGTATAACCTATTCAGAGTGCAATTTGTAAATACGTAGGAAAGCAGACGGTCCTTGTATGGCATGACCCAGCCATTTTACTCTTAGGCGGACACTGCAAATAAGCTCTCAGACATGTACACAATAGACATATGTAAGAACACATTTCCATTTTCTAATTTTAAAAAATAAAATTTTCTAATCAATATGATGTTGTATAAGTGATTTACTGATCTATATGTTATAAATTTCTTTAAGTAAATAAACAAGATATACAGTATATTACTCTCATGAATAATAAGGGTCTTTGAAATAAGTTTAATTTTGTAAATTGGTCTTATTAATCAAAGGCCTCTTACAAGTGATTAAAATGTTCTATGAACAGAATAATACCTTAAACCTAAGATCTAGGTTTTATAAACTTTAATAAACTACTAATTTTTAAAACCAAAGATAACCTCTGAAGTGTGTTTTCTATGGCAGAAAGCCATCCTCAAGGCATAAAAAAAAGTGAGTTGACAATATTGTTTAGTAAACATACATTAATACCTTATGTTTCTATAGATACAAATATAAGAAAATAATAGACAAAGAGAAGAATACGTACAAAACAAAGAATGTTGTTTTACTTCAGAAAAAGGTCAGGAAGATTTTAATTTTTTAATTTTTATTTAATATATTTTATTGATTTTTTTACAGAGAAGAAAGGAGAAGGATAGTTAGAAACATCGATGAGAGAAAAACATCGATAGCTGCCTCCTGCACACACACCCCCTAGGGATGTGATCACAACCAAGGTACATGCCCTTGACCGGAATCGAACCTGAGACCCTTAAGTCTGAAGGCCAATGCTCTATCCACTGAGCCAAACTGGTTAGGGTGGTCAGGAAGATTTTAATTTTATCAGTCACTTTTGAATATTTTGAATATTCCATGATGCTTGTGTAAGTAAAAATAAATTAAAGAAAATCCTTTGTCAAGTTATGTGCAACCATTTGGATTCAATATTGAGAGTCAATATATGTACTTCCAACTCTGTCAGAGAGAGTAAACTTTACTTCTTTCATATGAACTCAAAGCCATTCTCCTAGCACTACTGTTTCCAACCTCCTCCCCAGTTGAGGGGCTTTATATAATGGGTAAAACTAAAAAATACAAATGTAATTCTGATACCACCATTGAGTGTTTAGTTGTACTTGTCAATATTACCATGGTGAGGGGTGAAACTTCCTATAATTTAAGGAATGTCAGTGAAAGTCATAGGAAAGCATGCTTGAAAAGGAGCTCTGAGGTGGAGAGCTATGGACACACAAGGCCATGTTTTCCAAGATGGAAATACTTGTTATTTTCAAAGAGCTAGAGAAGGAGCTAAGACCCTTTGTTTGCTAGCAAAAGAACCTGCAGCCTGGTTAGGTGTGACATTGTAGGCTTTAGGGTGTGGTCTGGAAGAGAAGGCAGAACAAATTTTAGGGCAAAACTGGGAGGATCCTAATAGTGAACCAAGTATCCTTGGATCAATGTCCCTTTAAAATTATTATCTATGGTCCTCTCTTAAGGAACAGATAGGCAACACTGGAGCTGGTACGCAAAAGTTCCTGGAAGATGAGACATCTAAACTAATAAAAGCGAAATAGTAAAATTAACCGTTTCTCCGAGACAGGGTAAGCCACGCCCACCAGCCAATCAGAGCGGCTGTATGCAAATTAGCCCAGCCAACATGGCGGCCGCCACTCAGGGACCTGAGTAAACGTTTAGGCAGCGTCCGTTGCAGCAGGAGCGAAAGCGATACTGTTTTCGGCCCTTGGC
>PVJC01046774.1:0-13171 GCA_004026665.1 Murina feae
CAAGCATCTTTGTAAACTTCATCTCCTGGGCCGCCCTCTACCTGACTATGATGTGCTACATTTTTCTAACCAAGTCTTCACCTTGAAACATGGCCAACTCCTTTATGCATGTGAGAGAGAGACATTGGTTGCTTGCCTCCTGCACACTCCTCGACAAGGGGCCGAAGCGACCCTGAAACCCAGGGACATGTCATTGACCTGGAATGGAACCAGTGAAACTTTGGGGTTCAGGTTGACCTCTCTTGTCCCTCTTGTCAAATGAATTACTCTCATGGACTAAGGAAATACCTACCAGGCCATCTTCATCCACATCCTCATTCCAAAGTTGGTTGTAATCTGATAACTACAAAGACGGTGCACTTTCCGCTTACCTCCTGTCCTGTTAGCCTAAATAGGTCAAGAAAGTTTGAAAATTAGAAGGAGAGAAACTGGAAGAAAACTGCCTGCTCACTTCATATCATACTAGGCTGGAATTCTCACAGAAACATGCTTTTGCTTCTAAAATCCCTTCATCATAACCAAGAGTGAGACATTTTGGAAGCTTGACCATTCATTAAATACACATTCACAGAGCACCTACTGTGTGCAATGCACTCTGACAGGTACAATGTGAAACCAACTATTACAATCCTATAGCTGCTGTAACAATTTACCACAGATTTGGTGTTTTAAAACAGATTAATCATCTTACATTTCTGGAGGGGAGTCCAAGTTTGGGTCTTATGGAGCTAAACACAAATTATTCTCAGGGCTGCATTCTATGGGAAGGAAAGTATATTCTCCTGCCGCTCCCCCTCCACCAAGAAGCGAATAAACAATTGATCTAAGTGCAGGTGAAATCAAGGGCCTCAGAAAAAAAAAGAAATCAAATATTTTTCACAAACTTTTACTGAAAGACTTGAGGGGGGAGAAACACAGCAATAAGTTGGAAGAGAAGACAAGGGCAAGGAGATAACATACATGAGTCAGCGTCCTTCTCTGACCTTGAAGGACTTTATAATCTCAGCAACAGACAGTTCTTCTCACTAATAATACTAAGAAATGAAGCAGGGAGGGGAAAGCACTCGACATAACAAACGGAAGTCAAATAGGAAATAGCTACCATCATTTCTAGAGGGACACATTACCATAGAGAGTTATGCTGATTTCTACCCAGACTCCATGCTCGTCTATAGCCCTGGACCACCTCAGCTTTAGTTGCATATAGATCAGGGATTTACTTTCCTAAATTCAACTGCTTACAGGTTTCTTTTCTTGTTGTTGTTAATCCTCCCTCAAGGATCTTCTTTCTAGAGTTTGTCAGAGAGAGTGGAAGGGAGGAAAGGAAGAAAGGAACAATTAAGAGAGAGGAGAGAGAGAGGAGAGAGGGAAAGGGAGATAGAGGGAGAGAGAGAGAGAGAGAGAGAGAGAGAGAGAGAGAGAGAGAGAGAGAGAGAGAGAGAAATGTGAGGAAAAATATATCAATTGGTTGCCATCCACAACTCCCAAGGAGCGAACCTAAAACCCAAGTACATGCCTTTGACCAGGAATCAAACCCATGACTCTTTGGTGCTCTGGCTGATGCTATAAGCACTGACTACCCTGGCCAGGACATACAAGGTTTCTGATTTCCCTTTGGGCTTTGTTTGGTTTATTGTTATCTCAATATTGTAATGATTTTAATATGGAAAAGTCACAATCCCCTCTGTCCACTCCTTCAAAAAATATTGGATTTATAGATGTTTTAAGACCCGACCTTAGAGAAAAAATATATAAAGAAAGAACCAGTCCCTCCACTTCTACACCTTCATGGTTTAGGAATAGAACCACAACGAGGCTTGAGCTCAAATTGACAATGGCTTCCTACCATCACTCTAAATCCCTGTCTGAACACCTGCTGAGCTCCCTGTACCTGCTCCCAGGACATTGCTTCATGGAGGTTTCAGCAGAATAAGATGCAGTCATTCAGGGTAAAGGAAAGGTTAATTTCATTATTAATGAAATTTCTGAAACCAAATGTGGGTTTTCCACACCAGAGTTAGTGCAGATTTTATAGCTTAAGGGCTCAGTCTCCCACTTCAGACTCCAACTGCAGATCCCAGGTTGTTACCTGCATTTCTAAAAATCCAGCTGGAAATTGGGATTCCCACCATCCCCACCTTGAGCTAGATGCTTTGCTAGCATAGCAGAAAAGTGCTTTACTTACCATTACTATTTTATAAACAGGATACAACTCAGAAATAGCCAGTGGAAGAGCTGCACTGGGCAAGGTATGTAGGAAGGGCTGCAGAGCTTCCTTGTCCTCTCCAAGCATGCTGAACCGCTGGGACCTCAGTGTCCAGAAACCTTCAATCAGAAACCTTCTGAAACCTGCTGTTTATGGTTTTTAATGGACTTGTGTTGGATTATATCATTGATCATTGGGGGTTATGGCAATCTCCAACCTCTCCCAAGAGGGTAGGTGTAGGGAGTGCTGACAGCTCCAATCCTCTAATCACCAAGTTAGTTAGTACCTCCAGTAACCAGCCATCATCCTTCAAGAGTCATCTCATTACCATGAACTCAGGTATGGCTGAAATGGTATTCTTATTAATAATAAAAAATGCTCCATTACTCCTATTGCTAAAGAAACTTGAAGGGTTTTAGAAGTTCTGTGCCAGGAACCAGGATGTAAGAACAAATGGACATTGTTTATTATGCCACAACATCACACAGGGTTCTGTGCAGTTCTGTGGACAGGTCCAACTCCTTCCCCCCAGCAGAAGCGATGAAATTTTATGTGCAACATTTCTTACAGGCTGGGATCTTTCTTCTTCAGATGCCTCCCAGCACACTGATTGGCACCACTTTCCTCACCTCTGATAGAAGAACTACAGTCACAACCAACACCTCTACAGTGGCTCAACTTTGTCAGGGCTACTTCAAATGCGGACTCACCCAGAATAGTCAGATCCATGTGAGTGCCTTCCCTGGGGGCTCAACTGGACACTCATAAGCATGGGACCCCAAGTGTGGGGAGGAAGAAGTGGTCTGCCCTCATGCCAGCCCAAGGAGGTAAATCATCTGGAAATCATTTAAAAACAATAAAACTAACTAAAAATCAATCTGATCCTTATTAACTTGCAAAACAATGCTGCCAGTTGTAGTAATATAATAACCTTCACACACAGATCTTCTGTTGGTCTAAGTTCTGAACAATTGCTATGGTTAGTGTTGAGTAATCTACATATGCAGGCTTCAAATGATCACTTTTTAAAACTTACTCGCTAAAACATATTTTATTCTACATAAAAGTTAATTTACAGAATTATCAGTTACACAAACTCAGTTACACATATTACTTTTTATAGTAAATTAGTAAGAATTAAGGACCCTTCAAGCTCATTTATGGTATATTTTGTGATTTCAGCCCTTATAGAATATAGCTCTGCTTTTAAATAGTAAATTTAAAATAAATGATCTTAGTTGTATGAGACTTATCTTTTATGACATTTTTTTAATGAGATGAAGTTACAGATGAGGTCAGACACAAAAATATTGGCAAACAGGCTTAGCCAGTGTGACTCAGTTGGTTGTTGGTTGGAGAATTGTTGTGTGTGTGTGTGCGCGCATGTGCTAAAAGCTGTCTCTGCAGTAGTGCCTGACTCTGCTTTGTTGTGGATAACTCTCTCCCTCTAAACAAAGGACTTGGTCTCAAATCTGTGTCAAGTGTTGGCTCTTGATACCAAGGTCAGAGTCAGAGTAGGGTCACTGAGAATGCTGCTGATCCCAAATTGGAATAAAGAGGGTCTAGACAAGTTGGCAGTGATTGAGTATAAAGGGAACTGCCTCCCACCCCTGCACCTGCCTCACAGAGACAGCAGGCTTATGCTCCTAAACCAGCTACTATAGGGGCTGTGACAGCACCAGGAAGCAACTATCTACAACCCACACACACCTCAAACACCGGGGATTTAACTGGAGTCAATAGGTATACAGCCTTCATCCAGCCAATGATCATATGCTTAGATCACTTCATTTCTAAGAACTGGAGCTAGAATTGAGACATGGACAGTCTTAACAGGGCCCAGAACCATCTGAGGAGCCAGATAACCCTCTCCCTGTACAATTGATAAAATCTCTTATATGAATATATGCAAACTGATTTCTCCCCCTTGCACTGAGAGTTCTGAGAATGAGAACTGTTCAAATGCTCCGACTTCTTGGGATAGTAAATGTACAGCATATGTTTCCAGCTCTTACTAGTACATCTGGGTTCTATTTGGCTAGCACAGTTTTGTTTTTCTTAATGTTGGTGTTCAGGGGCAAGAACCCTGTAATTCCAAACTGGCCCACAAAGGTGATTGAGTTCTGACATCAAGCCTTGGAATTTCTAAGAGAAACACCACATCCTGATAGGAATTGGAGAGTGAACATCTGGAAAGCCATCGTGCCCTAATTTAGTAGCTCAGAGGGTTAGAATGCTTTCCCACAACACCAGCGTTATGGGTTCTATCCTCAGTCAGGGCACACACAAGAATCAACCAATGGATGCACATATGAGTGGAATAGAAAATCTCTCTCTCTCTCTCTCTCTCTCTCTCTCTCTCTCTCTCTCTCTCTCTCTCAAAAAAAAAAAAAAAATGAATAACACATCTCTCATCATTAAAAAAAGAAGAAGAGAAAAAAACCATTTGTAATAATCTGGTACCCTGAGAACTTTCAAGGAACACTACAACCCATTCCTCTTTCCAGGCAGGATCACATAATACTCTCAGGTGCTCCCCTCAAGCCCTGAATGGGCCTCAGAAGAGAGGCCAGAACTCAGATGTACTATTATCTTGCCAAAAGGAATGCAAACATTGAGCAAAGGATATTCGCCTCCAGCATAAGCTCTGTCCTCTTAGAGAGGGATAGGGGTTTTGGGAGAAGGGAAGGTTGAGTGAAGGAGAGGGTTGAAGTGGGAGCAGAATTAGAAAGTTAAACCTGCTGGGAATTTCCTAGAAATTTTGTATGGTTGTCAAATCTGGGTCTCTCTGGGAACTAAGAAAAGGGAGCCAACACATTGAACACCATTTTTCATCTAGCTTGGCATTTAAAACCTACTAACTCCTCCCTTCCCCAGCTTCCTCTTCCTTCATCTGAAAAGAACTTCCGTTGTTCACTACAGGGTAGTGTCTGTACCCTGAAGGCTTTCCTCTCTGTGCCCTTACATACATGGGCATGTTGTAATTCATGTCTCTGACTCTGGGACATGAAGTTGGTAGTTACACTTGGAATTCTCTAATAATAGAAAAATGGTCTGTGTCTTATATTTTCTGGGAAGGAGTTTAAAATCTTCTGGCCTTTTACATTATGTTCACAAAATGAAAATAGTGTTTTCGGTTCTTAAAACTTAAATATTGTACATTACGCACACACATACACCCTATCTCTCACACAGTCTCCCCTTTCCTTCCCCCCCCCTCTCTCTCTCTCACACACGCACACACACACACCTGTCAAAATTAATGCTTAAGAGGGGAGCCTAAATACCTTCACAGACACCTTGACAGACTACCTTGTAGTCCAGCATGGGAAGCACAGCATTAAAGCTTTACTGCTGTTCACTTCAAGGCAAAGAAAATACAAAACTGTTTCTAGGGATGTCATAGAAAACTTAATATCATTTTTCTGAAAAAAATTTCTAATTGCTTTTTAAAAATATTATCTCAGATATTTTCCAATAGTTACCTTTTTATGCCACAGGATGAAAGAAATGTAAAATAGTTCAATTTAGTTTATGCTGCATTTGAGGTGCTGGAAGCATCTGGAGTTTGCAAAAGAGTTCTGCAAAGAAAAGATTTGGGAGCTGTCACCAATTAAAGCTAAGGAAATGAGTGAGGTGACTCTGTGTATATGTGGAAGGGAAGGAGGCCCTGGTGAGACATTAGGGGACACATAGGACACAGAATCTATAAAAGAGAATGAGAAATTTCCTTCTAAAAGGAAAGAGAACCGGCGAAATTTACCACAGTACCTAGTGCAGTGTCTTCCTTGTGCATAGAAAGCACTTAAAAACAATCACATACATTCAGCATTTAGTATATTCCTTCTCCATTCAAAGCCCTGTGCTAGTATAGAGAATACAGGCATGACTGTTCAAGGACCCAAAAGTCCAACGGGAGGTCATAAACAAATGAACACAGCACAGTAGGCAGGTAGTATGAAAGTGGTGCACATGGGGCTTACGGGAGTACCAAGAAAGGAGGAGGTCAATGAAGAACTTCGGAGGAAATAGCTGAATCTTGAAGAAAGGAGGTCTTCATCAAGCATGGGGGAGAGAAGTCAGCTGTGAGGGCATTCCAGGCAACAAGAGAGCAGGTATAAGTGCACTGAATTAGGAAGCATTATGTAGTGATTGAGAAATTCCAAGGAAGTAATTTGGTGCAGCTGGGATTTGATATTTGACCAAGAAGTGCAGGAAATGAAAGCAGGAAAGCCAAGCAAGATCAGGTTACAAAGGGCCACGCAAGACATGATGAAGTGTTTGGATTTTACCCTGAAGCCACTGAAGGATTTTTAAATGAAGAGAAAAGGCATCAGATTGACGTTTCAGAAAGATCATTCTTGCATCATACTGGAAGATGGATTAGACAGAGAGACTAGAAGCAAAGGAACCAAATAGGAACCTGGTTGAGGAATTCAAAGAGAGCTGACTAAAGACTAGGCCAGAGGCAGGGGAGGTAGAAGCTGAAGATCAGACAGCAATTGCAAAGACAGATTATGTCAGACATTGTGTGGGGTTACATGAGGTAGAGGAAGAAGTAGAGTTCTGCTACCTGCTTAATTATTTCTCAGGACATAAGATAACCCTCAGTTATGTTGCTTATTTAAGTATTTACACGTTTATAGTCTACACCCCTGCCCAACCCCATCTGTAAATTCCCAACGGACAGGTATCTACCCTCCCTTATTCATCCATCATCTCACAGCACCTAGAGCATTTCTCACCATTCTGAAAACCCTCAATAAACATGTCTGAGATAAATGCTGGGATCTTAAACATATTTTTGCTAAGCCTATGATCCATAGCACTTATATAATAAAATTCTCTTAAAGGCACAGTACCATGATGGGTTCAAGAGAAGAGAGAGAATCAACAAAGAGAAGGATGAAAATGTTGGGCAAGGCGTTCTGGACTGGGTAATGAGTATATGAGCATCTGGTTTATAAAGAACAAGAGGCCTGGTGCATGAAATTCATGCACTTGAAAGGGAGGTTCCCTCAGTCTGACCTGTGCCCTCTTGCAGTCTGGGATCCTTGGGGGATGTCCGCCTGTTGGCTTAGGCCTGGTTCCCATGAGGATTGGGCCTAAGTCATCAGTTGGATATCCTCTTGCATTCCGGGACCCCTCACTCCTTACTCCCCACCTGCTTGCTGCTCCTTACCGCTCAGCTCCCTGCTCCTTAGTGTTGCTGTGGAGGAGGGAGAGGTTTCTGTCGCCACCACTGTGCTCATCTACCATAAGCCCAGCTTCTGGCTGAGTGGTGTTCCCATTGTGGGAGTGCACTGACCACCAGGGGGCAGCTCCTGCATTGAGCGTCTGCCCCCTGGTGGTCAATGTGCATCATAGTGACAGTCCTTCTGGTTATTCCACCTTAATCATTGCTTAGGCTTTTATTATGTAGATTAGTCTAGAGAAAAATGAGGGCAGAAATGACTAAATAATGAGAAGTGAATGGAAAGCACTAATACATTTCATCAACAAACATTAAGCCAGAAATACCAAACCAATTCACATTCCCATCAAGAGTACACTAGGGTTCCCTTTTCTCCAAGTCCTCCACAGCACCTACCCATCTTCTTGCTGACAGCCACTCTGACTGGTGTGAGGTGATAATACGTTGTGATTTGATGTGAATTTGATGTGAATTTGATGTGATGTTAAGTATCATTTCATATGTCTGTAGGCCATGTGGACATTTTCTTTGGGAAATTTTGCTTAGCTTCACTGCTCATTTTTAACCATTGTTTGAATTTTCTCTTGTTGAGTTGTATAAGGGGTGTGTGCATGTGTGTGTGTTTTGCAGTTTGGATATTAACCACTTATTCAATATATTGTTTGCAAATATATTTTCCATTCTGTAGATTACCTTTTTTTTTCTTTTTCTATAAGGAAGCTTTCTAATTTTTATTAAATGTATTGGGGTGATAACGTTATATAAATTTCAGGTGTGAAACTTTGTATGACAACATCTGTATACTTGACTGTGTGCATACCACCTGAAGTCTAGTCTCCTTCTGTCACCTTGTCTTTGAATCTCTTTATCTTCTTCATCCTTTCCCCCACCCTCTTCCCTCCTGGTAATCACCATTCTATTGTCTCTACGAATTTGTAAGTTTCTGTTGTTTGTTTCATTTGTTAATTTCTTGCTTTTCGTTTTACATCTTACATGAGTGAAATTATGTGGTTCTTGTTCTTTTCCATCTGACTTATTTCACATAGCATCAGACCTCTCAAGATCCCCCAATGTTGTCACAAGTGATAACATTTCATCTTTTATGTTTGAGTAATATTTCATTGTATATGTGTACCACTTTGTCTTTATCCATGAAAGGCTATTTGGGTTATTTTCATGTCTTGGCTATTAGAAAGAATGCTGCAATGAACATAGGGGTGCATTTGCCTCTGAAAATAAATGTTTTCAAATTTTGGGGGTAGATATCAAGAAGAGGAGATTCTGGATCATAAAGTAACTTCATTCTTAAATTTTTTGAGGAGCCTGCGTGCAGTTTTCCATAATAGCTGTACCAATTTACATTCCCAGCAGAAGTGAATGAGGATTCATTTTTCTCCATAACGTCTTGAACCCTTGTTATTGCTTGTCTTGTTAATAATAGTCATCCTAACAGGTGTGAGTTGGTATCTCATAGTTGTTATTTGCATTTCCCTAATAGCTAGTGAAGTTGAGCATCTTTTTATGTATCCATTGGCCATTTGTATGTTTTCTTGGGAGGAGTATCTGTTCTCATATTTAAATTGGATAGTATTTTGTTGGGCTTTGATTTGTATGTTCTTTATATATTTTGTGTATTAAACCTTGTTAGAGCTATGATTTGCAAATACCTTCTCCCATTAGGGTGGTTGCCTATTTCTTTTGTGACTGTTTTCTTCCCTTGTAATATACTTATCTGCCATTGCTTTTAGGGTAATTCTGGCCTAATTAAATGAGTGTGCAGGTATACTTTACTCCTCATTTTTTTTAAAATATACTTTTATTGATTTTATAGAGAGGCAGGGAGAGGGAGGAGACAGCAACAGTAACATCAATGATGAGAGAGAATCATTGATTGGCTGTCTCCTGCATACCCTACCCTCCAATGGCAATCAAGCACACAACTTGGGCTTGTGCCCTTGACCAGAATCAACCCTGGGACCATTCAGTCTGCAGGCCAATGCTCTATCCATTGAGCCAAACAAGCCAAGGCTCTCCTCCTTATTTTTTTCAGAAGGATTTAGAAAAAGTTGGTATTAATTACGTAAATATTCGACAGAATTTGCATTTGGTCCCATGGTTTGTTATGTTTAGCAATTTTGCTTATCAACTCAATCTCCTTACTTATTATAGTTCTGTTCAAATTTTATATTCCTTTTTTATCATCCAAGGGACATTAAACGTTTTTAAAAATATATCCATTCCTTCTAGGTTACCCAATGTTCATAGTAGTATTTTCATGATTCTTTGTATTTCTTTCATTTATTAAAAAAAAACACTAAGATATTTGCAGTCTCTTTATAATACAGCTTGAATTTATAATAGTACAGTTAATAAAATATTAATTATAATTTCCCCACTTACTCTTTTTTTATTCTTTGTATTTCTGTGGTAGTCGTTTAAATGTCTCAGTATTTAATTCTGCTTTTATTTATTTGCATCTTTATTTTTCTTAGTGATTCTAGCTAAATATTTGTCAATTTTGTTTTCTTTGTATTTTCCAAAAGTCAGCTATTGGTTTAATTTTTTTCTATTTGAATTATTGATCCTCTAATGTTTGTTTTTGTTACTACTTCTAAATTTGAGCTTAACTTCTTCTTCTTTTTCTAGTTATTCAAGGGAGGTGTTACTAGTAAATTAGGTTGTTTAAGGTTTTTCTATTTTTCTAATGTATGTACTTATCACTATAAACATTCCTCTCTAAACTGCTTTTGATGCATCCATCGATTTTGATTATGTTGAGTCTTCATTTTCATTCGTTTCAAAATATTTTTATCTCCTTTTGATTTTTCTTTGACCAGTTGGTATGTTGCTTAGATTTGTGTTCTAACCTATGAACTATTCTGGGGAATATTTTGAGTGCACTTACAAGGAATATGCATGCAAGTGGATGGAATGTTCTATAAATGTTTATTTGGTCCATTTGGTCAAATGTCTGTGTCAAATCTAATGTTTCTTCTGATTTTCTGTCAGGATGATTTATCCATTACTTACAGTGGTGTATTGAAGTCCACTCTTACTATGTGGTTGTCTACTTCTCACTTTGACTCTGTTAGTATTTGCTTATATATTTAGGCGCTCTGATGTTGGTTGCACATATACAGTTATGTCATATCTTCTTGATAAATTGACCCCTTTAGCATTATATATTGACCTTATTTGTCTCTTATAGCTGTTTTTGGATTACAGTCCATTTTAATCTGAAATAAGTATAGTCACCACCACTTCATTTTAGTTTCTACTTGCCTCAGATATTTTCCTGTTCATCTGTGTTGAGCTTATGTGTCTTTTTAAGAGTGAAGGTGAAATAAGTACCTTGTAAGAAAGCCCCCATGACATCCCTACAGTGTGTTTGAGAGAGCTTATAGGTTGGTGAATACAACCCTCTACTGGGAGAGAGATGCACTACAACTCCACCAGGACAAAGGCTCTTGCCCACAGGCTGCTCACAGACTCCACCCTATGGGTCTCTTCATCTGTACCCTTTGTCATATTCTTTAATAAACTGGTAAGCATCTAAGTATTTCCTTGAGTTCTGCAACCCACTCTTGGTGCCTAATGGGACCTGAGAAGAGGGTTATGGGAATATTGATTAGTAGTCAAGTTGGACAGAAGTTGTGAATACCCAGGGGACCTGCACCTTGGGACTGGAATCTGAAGGTGGGACTGAGCCCTTTACCCGTGGGATAGGACTATATTCAGGTGGGCAGTGTCAGAATGAGTTCTACTGTAGGCCACCCTGCTGATGTTGTGGCCTTGCTCATTGAAGGGAAAATGCCCACACAACGGGTGTTAGAACAAAGGAAGACTGGATTGTTACTAATATACCTGGGTTATCTGAAATGTCTTCCTCTTTCTTCATGGCAAGTATCTCCCACCAGATTTTAGAAGAAGCAGCTGGAAGGAATAATATGGGGAAATGCCAGGCAGGATAGACTGAGTGATCTCAGCAGCCCTTCTCTCTCTAATCAATGGGTTAGAGATGGATTGCCCCCTCTACAGAGGTTCAAAGATGGGATTAGGGTTGAACTAGGTGAGGAACATGAGGCACCTAGAGTGAAAGAATATAAGGACTCCCTCATTCTCAAGAACACTTTCATCTAAAGTGGCTCTCTGGGCTCAACCTCTTCCTAGCCCTGAGTGAACCTGTGGGTCATTGGTTCTCTCAGGTTTCTCTAAAGAGATGTGTGTATTCATATTTTGTTGGTTTATTCAGAAAAGGTTAGAATTTTCCAAATAAAACGTAAGTCAGGAAGCTGGCAGGAAAGCCTAAGGATAACAGCTTACAGTGACAATTCATTAAGGCCCTTGGCTAGCTACCTCAGTTAGACAGAGCATCATCCCAATATGCCAAGGTTGGGGATTTAAGAATCAGCCAATTAATTCATAAATAAGTGGAACAACAAATCACATCTCTCTCTCTCTCTCTCTCTCTCTCTCTCTCTCTCTCTCTCTTCCCCCCCCTTCTTCATCTCTAAATTGCTAAATAAATAATAAAAAGAAAAGGACATTTATTCTTTTTTAAAATATATTTTTAGTGATTTCAGAGAGGAAAAGAAAGATAGAAAAGTCAATAATGAGAGAGAATCATTCATTGGCTGCTTGCCACCCGCCACAGACTGGATATTGAAACCCCAACCAAAACATGTGCCCTTCACCAGATTCAACCCTGGGACCCTTCATTCCTCAGGCGAAGGCCCTATCCAATGAACCAAATCATCTAGGAACCGGATATTTTTTCTTAGCAAACTCTCCTGACAAAAACAACCATTTCCCAGAATTGAGATAAGAATGAGAGATGGAACCGAAAGTCTCTTCTCCATATTAGACATTGTCCTTAGTAAGTGGAGGCACAGTGGTGTAATGAACTCTTTTGAGAATCTGATTTTGAGGCTATAGGTAATTCTTACATTTGCTATCTTATCATATACAGAAAATGTGTTCAAATGTGACAGACTCTGAGGTGGTTCAGTCACACACTCTATCGTCTGTAGACTCCTGGTGTTACCAAAGGCAGGTCTGGCTGCCTGCTGTGATGAAAGCCAATACTCATGAAACAGGTGTTGGTAAAAAGGAGAGGGATTGTTCAGGTGTTGGCTTCCTGAGAAGATGGCCGATTCCTGTCAGAAAAACATGCTTCACATCTCTAATCACGCTTGTGGCTTTCATAAGGAGAGGGAAGGGAAGTGGGAGCATGCAGACATGCTCTTCCTGATTATGGTAAGGATCTCAGTAAAAAACAATAATAATAATAAAATAAAGGGACCTTGGTGTCAGCAAGTTGAATCGACCGACCTGCATCAGCCTAAGTTCTGTCATCGGTTATCTCCTATCTGGATAGGAACAGAAACTGTTGGTCCCTGGAATGTACTAAAATAGAAGCTAAAATACAGATTACTAGCAAAAACAATCAGCTTCATCTTTTTATTCAAACAGACTTGTTAATTTGTTAGTTAACATAGTTAATTCGGGCTAATACAATATTGTATAAATAGTTTATGCTTTATATTCTCTGTTACAATAGCATAGCAATAGGTAAGATATAGACACTGATATAAGGCACAGCATATGAGAGGAAAATAAAGGTCCCAAGAACTGTAAGATGGTGGCTCTCATATAGAAAATCTCAAAGATTTGAATTAAACAACTCATCGAATATTGCACCTGTAAACATTCCCCTTGATGCCTCTTCTTTTGATAGATTTGAACTTCAAAACAATTATGTGCCAGGAAGA
>PVJC01046775.1:0-12657 GCA_004026665.1 Murina feae
CTGGGATTACAAACACAGCACCGCCCACTTATGATTTACAAACCCAAGGGGAAATGGTTATTAAGCAACTGCTGCTGGGGGATCAGCTGTAAGCCCACCCTTCCCTTTCCTCTTACAGGATCAGGAGGCCGCAAGCCTCCGGTGTCCTGGCCTCACCTTCCATGGCTCCCAGCACCCACGTGGGACTCTGTGATCCCACCTGCTGTGCCTTCCCCAGATCCCAGGAGCCTGGGTCTCTCACTCACCACCACAGGCAGCTGAACACCTCTGTGCTCCGAAGTCTGCTCCAGGAGAGGGTGGCTGTGAGTGTCAGGATGCATGATTGGAAACAGTACTTGGCACACAGTAAGTGCTCAGTGAGTGTTATCATGGTTACTATCAAGTTGGGGTGGGGACAGCACACCCATGACGGAGCCCTCTGCATGGAGCTACATCTGGAGACGCTGTTTTCAGGGAGATGGGTCCCCATAGCGCAGGCACGATGGCTGGCCCCTGGTAGCCACGAAGTCCACGTGGCTTGTGTGTATTGCATCCTTGCCAGCGTCATAACTCTAGGAAATTGTTACTGTTTTTATCATTCTCTCTGTTCACTGAGGAGAAAATCAAGGCTCAGGGACATGAAGTTACCTCCCAAAGCCACACAGCTAAGAGCGAGGATCTGGCACTGGCTCTGCACATGCTCTTAGCCCAGGGAAAGCACAGTCCCAGGCAGCCAGTGGTGCGCTCTTGGCTGGCCTTGTAGAGCTTCGAGTGACACCAAGCTGCTCACTTAGCCTCTCTAGTCACACATCAGTGGAGCCCCACTCCCTCGTGAATTGCCATGTACCTGCCTCCAGGCTGCGGGCAGGACCCCTGTGCTCAGCGCCACCTCTGACAGGGTAGGTGGCTGTTCTTGTCCAGTTTTATGAACTGGAGCCGCAGAGCCTAGAGTCTGACTCGAGGCGGCCTCCCACTCCAGGATGCTTCTCCCCGCTGTCTGCTGCCTGGACAAAAGCCGGGACAGAAACCAAGCCAAAGCCAGAGGCCTGCTGAAGTCCAACCTTAACTCCACCCTCCCTGGCCCCTCAGCCTTCACAGACTTGGGGGATCATCAGGAGGAGGGGCTGAGCGATGCACCTGTCAGATCTCTCACCTGCAGGAAGAGCCTCACCAGGAGGCGGAGTGCTGAGTTCAAGCTCCACTCCCTCCCCCCAACACACTCGGCTTTGTGGTCAGATAAATCAGTGACCTAGGCTTTCAACCCGCCTTTGCCAGGCTAGGACTCAAGTGAAACTGGGACATATAATTGCAGATGTCCATTCTCTAGGGCTCCGTTCGCCTCAGTCCGTTGCTGGGTGTTGTGCAGAGATACACAAATGCACAGAGGGAACTTGGAATTGGGGGACAGCGAGCACACAGTGGCCATGCATGGTGGGTGGAGAGAAGTTCAAGCGCACTGCTGTGGATTCAAAGAAGGGTGTGGCTAACTCATGTGGGGGAGGAGGGAGGCGACATCAGTAGAGGGTTGAGCACCTCATGCATGTAATCTCATTTAGTCCTTAAAGCATCCTCAGAGAGACAATACAGCTAAATGGAATCCCAGATGGAACTTAAATGACTAAACATTTATACTCAATAGGGTCAGAGTTAGAAGTGGCACCTGAGTCTTTAGAGAAGCAAAAATCGAAACCCTTGCTAGTAGGTCACATTGTTTCTCAGCAATTATGGAGCACCTACTGTGTACCAGGTGTGCTGCGACGCATTCCATATATACTGGCATCGCCTTATTTAATCCTCAGAGAATCCTTTTGAAATGAAATTACTAGTCCTGATGTCTACTAAAAGGAGGCTTAAGTCACTTGCTTAAAGTCACATAATAAGTATAAGGCTAAGATGTGAACCTGACTTGGTCTAGTTCCAAGACCTACGCTCCTTTTATTGCATCATAATTTTCCCTCTTTTTAAATATTCTTTAAACATCACATTCCCAAGTTCCATCAGGAGTTTAGGGACCATGTGTGGCCTCTCTAACCCTGGTCAGCCACCAGAGCACATCTATTCCTGTGACACAGGACTTCCAGGTCATGGCTACGCTGAGACCTTTGCATGCCTTTCCTCTAACCATTCCCTCACCCGTACCCTACATCCCATTAGTTAGCAGACCCCTAACTTTCCAAGGCAGCTCTTCCTTTCCCACATACTTTCTCAAGTTCGAGGAACTCCCCCAAACTATATCTCTGGCTCAAATCTCCCCTCTGACCTCAGAACCCATACATGTATAAAACCTTCCCACAGAGCAGCAGAGTGGGTGAATCTGGAAAAACCATGTCCTCCCTGAAATGCTACATGCAGAGCATGTAGCATATTCATAGTAGTTTTCCTTTTGTTTGTTTTTGTTGTTGTTGTTGTTGAGCCCTCTGTTGTAGCTGCGTTATGTAAGCTTCTCCTTTTGCTGATGATTCTCTTTCAGCTCTTTGCTCTGTCTCCTCCCACCCCAATGGGGGAACAATATGCAGGCAGGAAAGGATGCGAGTTAGTCCAGGAATGTCCAAAGCGGGCCTGTTCCTCAGGTGGTGACCAATCTGTCCGTCTGCCCTGAGACTTCCTTGGTTTTAGAACCGAAAGTCCTGTATCCCAGGAAAACCCCCACAGACTTAGACAAATGAGGTGGCAGCTCCCCTCATCTTACTGAAAAGAGAAGGAAGGAGGGTAGGCATGTAAAATGAGTGCAAATTAGTCACAGGCATTTGCCTTGAGTTTCTTTTCTTTGGACTGAGGAGGCCTTCTGTAGCTGAGAATCCCCTGCAAAATTTAAAACGCAGCTCACTAAACGTACCCCAAGTTTCAGATTTGGGTCGGGGTGGAGCAGGAATTGAATTCCTGGCCATTCTCACTCAGATGATGCTGACACTGAGGCCCAGGGACCACACTCTGAAAACCCTCGTGTTCCGGTTCATAGACGTCTCCTGCAGAAAGTGCAGTCCTTCCACTGCGGTGACAGCAGAACCATCTTGCCCCTAAGTGTGACCTTGTACATGCCCATTGAGCATTTTATTCTCACTACAGTCTTCATTGTTGAGGGAGAGAGAGAGAGAGATTAGTAGCATGGCCACTGCTCAGTAATGAACCCCCTGCCGCCCTGGGCCAGCCTTGGGGAGACTCTGCCATGCAGCTTTTGCCCTCACACCCCTGGTCCGGGAAAGAAATAAGAAGCCTCTTTAGAAAGCCTTGAAGAATGAAGGCTGGAGGGGCTGGGCAAGGCTACAGATCACTGGAGAAATACCAGTCTGACCCTCTCCAAGCCCACAACAAAGCAACCTTTTCTTGAGTGATTAGCCCCAGAGAAAGGTGATTTGTTAAAGTGCTGGGTCCACCGCCTTTGTGTCCTGGGCCTAGGACATCTGGCGGGAGCGGGGCGCTCTCTGATAGCGGGTTGGAGCCCCCATTCTCACCCACTGGACTGTGCATCATTGAAACACTGGCCGCTCATTCTCATGCTAATCCCTGAACTCTGGGAGCAGATGTGAAACATTTGGTTCTGTTCTTGCTCACTTGTAAAGAACTAATGCAACTTTTTAAAAGAGGGAAGGGGAGAGTTGGGCCGAGAGAGGGGTGAAGGTGAAGGGGGAGCGGGGAAGGAGGGCAACGGGGTGAATTCCAGAAAGAAAAGTTTACGGGAATGGCTTCCTTTCATGGCGGGCAAAGTACTGCATTTATGTGAGCTCCAGTCACACCAAATGAGACAGGAAATGTAAAGTAATGTTAAAATAGTGGGTACCTACAACTTGCAAAACAGACAATGCTTACAGAATGCAAAGGCAGGAAGGAGTAGACAGTCTCCCTCCTTGGAAGCTCCGGAGGGTCTGTGCTCTGTCTCGTGCCAAAGCTTCACCTTCTGGCACTAGGAGATTCTATTTCAGTTCCCCAAAACTTGCTTGACAAACTTACGGCACACTTCAATCATTTTCTATTTAGAATATCATTTGAGAACTAAAATAAGCTTAAGTCAAAACAGGTGGTTGTTAAAAGGAATTTACCTATATTTTGTGTATTGCCATTTTTTCTATTGATAGAAAAATATGTATCGATTTATGGAGCGGGAAACAGATAAATAACTTCTAAGGCTGTCAGGCACCTAATACTGCTATTCCTGAGTGGTTCACTTGACGAAAGTGCCGATATTATTGATTAAATTGTAAATCTATTAATGTCAACATTGACTCAGTGAAATATCTAGGTCTGTTTCCTACACTGTCATCAAGAAAATTCTTAAGGGGAAAGACTTATGATGCATTTGCTGATGGCAGACTGTCCCTCTTGCCCAGGATTTGTGGCCTGTTTAATGCATGCCACAGACACAGCCTGACATCTGCAAAGCATGCCAACTCGAAATTGTTTACAGCCCTCACCCAAATGTCCTCTACGTGCCACCAGATAGCATCACTCACTTTCACTGTTCTGCTCTGTCCATAGCCTCTGCATGCTAAGTGTTCAGGCCTCCACCTCCCACCCTTGTATCCATCTTGAAGTCTCTTCCATCGGTGTTGCCCACATCTCCTGAGTGGCGAGAATACCCTGCAGTGCTTGTTAAAGAACTTCTGGGCCCCTCCTAGAGAGTCTTACCCAGTCGTAACAGGTCCCAGGTGAGTTTGGCCAGCAGGAGAGTCTGTGTCACGTGGCCCGAGTGTTTGTGAGAAGCCTCTGGGAGAGCAGGGCTCTGACAAGTACTTGGGCCTTGCTCTCTGCCCCTGCTCCCATGGTGCTGTCTGCCCACCTTCACAGTTGAGGTGTTGGGGGCTAACTTGGACTTTGCAACCTTGGGGTCCTATTTTCATTTTGCTGCCCTCACCTGAATGCTTGGCTGTCTGGCTCCTGATGTCTAGCACTCAGTTCTCTTCCTTGTTGGTGGGGATTCAATATAACTCCTAGACAGAAGTCATCATACAGAGATGAATAAAAAGAAAAATGAATTTAAGGACATCATACATGATGAAACATGTAAATTTAATAATGGTATTTTCTGATATATTTTTAGAGTATCTTTGCTTGGCTCTTAAAAAATTTGGAAAAAAAACACACAACACACACAAACACTCACACAAACAAAACATACTGGATCCCTGAAGCTAAAGATAAGAATAGGAAAATGGGATGATAAACTGAGATTAAAAGGGGGGCTTTGTAGGAAAAAATCATAAACAAAAGAGGGGCTTGATGATATAATATTTAAAAAATAATTTAAAAATCTGAAAGTCACTAGAAACAATAAAAACAAAATTTAGCCTCAAGAATATAGAATTAGGAGAGGAATCAAGATGGTGGCATAGGTAAATGCCTGTACTTGCTGCCTCCCACAACCACATCAAAATTACAACTAAAATATAGAACAACCATCATCCAGAATGATGGGAAAGCTGGCTGAGTGGAAGTCCTACAACTAGAGAGGTAAAGAAGAAAGCACACTGAGACTGGTAGGAGGTGCAGAGGTGTGGAATGGCTGGTCTGGCATCGGGGTGTGCCGCTTTTTTAATCAAGAGAGAGATCACCTTTTTGGAGGAACAAGGAGTCCCAGCTCCACATCAGACCCCCAACCCAGGGTCCTAGAGCTAGGAAAGAAGTCCCTAAGGGTGGTAAGAACTACTACAGACTGTAAAAAGTACTGGGCAAGGCTCTGGAGGACCCAGACACATACGGGGAGAAACTGGGCAGTCTGGCATTGGGGCAGGAATGCGGCGGCAGCTTTCTTCCAGACAGAGGTGCTCTTAGAGGTCATTGCACCTCTCCAGTGCAAGGCTGACTGGCAGTCATTTCTGTTTGCTCTGCCCTGGATATTCCCTGAGACCATGCCCCACCCAATTTACAACCCCAACCAAGCTGTGCACAGAGGCTTTTGCATGTGAATGGCTGGTCCTTTCTCAGCCTAAAACCTGTCAAACAAGCTGCAGCTGGGTCAGGGGGCCCCAAAGCTATTAATAAAAGGCCCAAGGCCAATACCAGCACCAGCCTGCTTTGCTTCACAGCTGGGCCTCATCTGGGCACTTCCAAACCTGATACAAAGAGGAGGAATCTGTAGATCTCTCTGTAGCTTCTGCTGGGGCGGCCCAGGCAATGGCTGACTTTGTACCTCCTTGGAGACCCACGAGCCAGTGGTCAGTGTGAGACCATACCAGATTACAACTCTTCACATCCATAAGTGACACACTCCAGGGACAGACTCAGTGAGCACCACCCCACTGAAGCAAGACCTGCCCCATAAGGGTGTCTCCTGCACAGCAGCTCTCCCACTGTAGTCATAGCTGGTCCCTATAGCCAGTTGGCCTAGAGGTCAATTCCTTCCAGTGGTACCAATAGCAATCAAGACTCAACTACAATAAGACTGTGCACACAGCCCACAAAGGGGTATACCAAGAGTGTCCACTTCAGGTAATTAGGGAGGCTGAGCCACTGGGCCCAATAGGACACCTACTACACGAGGCTACTCTATCAACTCAAGGAGACTTAACAGCTACCCAATAAATAGAAACAAACACAGAAAAGCAGTCAAAATGTGGAGATAAAGGAACATGTCACAAATGAAAGAAATGGAAGAAAGCAAACTACTGGATATAGAGTTTAAAAGGTTATAAGGTTACTTAAGAATCTTCTAGAAACCTCCAATGAACTCAGTGAGACCTTCAAGGATCTTAGTGAGAATGCCAAAAAAAAAAAAAAAAAAAAAAAAAAAAAAAAAAAAAAAAAAAAAAAAAAAAAAGGAAAAGGATTAGTTGGAAATTAAGCATACACTGTCTGAAATAAAGAGTAATATACAGGGATTCAATAGTAGACTAGAGGATCCCAACCAGATTTGAAATATGAGGAAGCATAAAATACCTAATCAGAAGAGCAAAAAGAAAAAAAGAATCCAAAATTCTGAAAATAATGTATGGAGCCTCTGAGACAACTTCAAGCGTACCAACATCAGAATTATGGGGGTGCCAGAAGAAGAAAGAAAGCAAGATATTGAAAATGTATTTGAAGAAATAATGACAAAAAAACTTCCCCTACCTGGTGAAAGAAATAGACTTACAAGTCCAAGAAGGGTAGAGAACCCCAAACAAAGGAATCCAAAGAGTACCACACCAAGACACATCATAATTAAAATGCCAAGGACAAAAGACAAAGAGAAAATCTTAAAAGCAGCAAGAAAAAAAAACAATTAGTTACCTACAAGGGAGTACCCATATGACTGTCAGCTGATTTCTCAACAGACACTATGCAGACCAGAAGGGAGTGGCAAGAAATATCCTAAGTGATGAATAGCAAGAACCTACAACCAAGATTACTTTACCCAGCAAAGCTATCATTTAGAGTTGAAGGTCAGATAAAGAGCTTCACAGACAAGAAAAAGCTAAAGGAGTTCATCACCACCAAACCAGTATTATATAAAATGCTGAAGGGCATTCTTTAAGAAGAGGAAGAAGAAAAAAGTAAAGATAAAAAAATATGAACAACAAAGAGACAACAAATACTTATATGTCAACAAGTGAATCTAAAATCAGGGACATGGGAATGGAACAGACTGACGATTCTCAGAGGGAAGAGGGTGTGGGGGGGTGCGGGAAGAGATTAGACAAAGATTTTATATGTATGTATGCAGTATCTAGGGACACAGACAATAGTGTGGCAAGGGCCTGGAGTGGAGTGGGGACTGGGTGGAGGGGAGCTATAGGGGGAAAAAAGAGTGACATCTGTAATAATCTCAATAATAAATATTTAAAATATAATAAATAATAAAAGAATATAGAATTGTAAAATAGGGAGCAAAATCATTAATTTCCAGGAAAAAAAGAAAGATAATTTAAAAATATGAGGTGATAGAAATGGAGATCAAAGAATTAAAAGATTGACTATGTAACTCTTCCAGAGTCGATGTGAAATACTTGAGAATTTTCAGGCAGGACCTTTCACCCATTTCTTTCTCAGACATGCCTAGACCCCCTAAGCTCTAGAGGCTGCCAGAAGAATGCAACCAGGACAGCACTGTGCCATGGCAGCTCGTCCCGGGCTTCCCCCTGAACCTGTCTTCAAGGCCCCCTCACCTGTTAGTGAGGGGACAGCAGCCCTGGCTCACTCCCAACACTGTGCCTTTTACTCCTCAGTGATCACCTATCGCTCACTTCTCTCCTGCAGCTTCTCTAGCAGCCAGAGAGCGCCCCTCACTCTCCTGCTGCTTTTCCTATGCTAAGCCCTTCCTTGTTTCACTGTCTCCAGCATTCGTAAATGTGCTCTCCAAATAAAAGTAAAATAAATTAAACACATGAGGACTTCCTTGCACTGCACAAAGCTAAACAAACAAAAGTAAATCTTCAGATTAAAAGAAGTAACAGGTACCAGACAAGATTAATAAGAAAACACCTAGGTAAGTCAGGCAGAAAATCAAGGCTATTAAAACACAGTGAAAACTCAGTCTCAGACCAACTTTAAATACCCATTCAACTTTAAATACTGCAACTTTAAATACTAATAAAAGGTGGAGGGATTTTTAACAAGTATGAAAGAAAAACTATTTTAAATGTTTAAAGTATCATAAAGCTTTTCCCTGCAGAAAAGAAATACAGTTTTTTATATTCAAGAATCCAGAAAATGTTGTATTTCTGAAAAAAATCTATTTGAATAAAAAGTAAATGGAAACTTTTAAAACAATGACTGGAGTAAGTATTGAAAAATGACTATTAAAAAGAAAAAAAATATATGTGGTTTGTGGATAAAAAAAAAAAGCGGGGGATTTCTACAGAAAGTAACCTCACAGGGTGATTTACTCATAAATGCCTACCTGGGCAGGCCATGGTGGGAAAAGGTTTATCGTTGCCTTAATCAAGTCCTGTCCACTGATTCTGTGCATCTAGGTTAACACACCTTTGAAATAAGCAGTGACCACCCTCAAGAGAGTGCATAATCTTAAGTATTCTGTAATCTAATCCCTGCCTTGCCTTTTTCCTCCTCTGTGTAATCTTCCTTACATTCCCTCTTTAATCTCAAATTCATAAAAAGAGCTGCAACACTGTTATTTTCTGGAGTATTTGAAAGATCTTTCTCCCCAGCATTTGTCATCAGTTTGGTCAAATAAACTCATAAAAATTCTCTACAGGTTTGGACGTTTCTTATGTAAACAGGTTAGAGGATTAAGAGGTGCTATAAAAATACAATTTGAAACTTTCAAATAGGATTTGACTTATGTCAATAAATTCTGTAAGTAATCTTGACAAAATGTATTGAAAAGTTTCATATGTTTAATTTAAAATTTAAACAATTTTGGGTGGAACTCCCACATACAGAATTGTCTGAAATAATTTTTTTTTTTAAAAAAAGGAATGATCAAAATGGGAATTTAGATTAGATCTGTAATATCCAAGTTTATTTCTAGAATGGGCCTAGGAAAGGAAATTAATCTGTGTATAACCCAAAGATTTTTAAGAAAAGAAATTTCACTGAATTCAGAGTGTCTACATTTAGTGACTGAGTATTAGCTATGACTTAACCAGGATTCAAAAGCACATGATTCAAACAAAAGTATAATTTATACCTACTTTTCTTCATTATGCTCATTTGGTGATGTAAATTTAATGGAATTAAACTTCCGCAGCTGAAAATTGTATGAGAAATGACAATGCATTTCAGTTATAGCTGGTACTTGCTCGAAGGATGCTGGAGGTAGACCAGGCAAGGCTAGTTCTACAATAGGAACAGTGAGTTGGTGGAAATGCTTGCTGCTCAGTGAAGCAATGAGTATTAGCCAAATTGATAAAGAACATTTGCTGACAAGTCTTCTGAGGCACACCTTTTGCCCTCAGACCACTGCAAGTGCATGAGTCCAGTGGGAAACGTGCAGACACATCTGGAATGCATCCCTATATAGGTCTGTTCAACTTTCTGAACCCAGTCCCGCATTTCTAAGATCCTGTAGAAGAACTCAAAGGTATAGCATTGATATAGAAAAAGCTTCTAGCATACAGTGAATATCTACTGCATGTTTTAAGAGGTAATATTATATATTAAAATGAACGTATCACAATGAATAATAATCAAAAGCAGCAAAAGGCAGAATTTATGTAGATTTGAGATTTGAGTTATAGAATGTTAGATATGGCAAGTACCATTTTTCTCAGTAAGTGACTTTGGTCAAGTTATTTTAAATATCTACATCTCAGTTTTTTAAATCTATACATTGAGAATAATATCAGGAGTTGTGATGAAAATAATTAGAAAAATACTATGGTGAAAAGAATTTAAAAAATGTGTAGTGTCATTAGCTGAATGTGTGACATAGTAAGTGCTCTATAAAGGAGATGGCTTCCCTGATTATTATCCTATACTAGAGGCCCAGTGCATGAATAGGGAGAGGGATCCCTCAGCCCAGCCTGCACCCTCTTGCAGTCCAGTAGCCCTTGGGAGATGTTTGATTGATGGATTAGGCATGGGCAGCAGGCCTAAGCTGTCAGTTGGACATCGTTAGTGCTGCTGCGGAGGTGGGAGAGGCTCCCACCACCACCACTGTGCTTGCCAGCCATGAGCCCGGCTCATGGCTTTGGCTGAGTGGTGTTCCCACTGTGGGAGCACACTGACCACCAGGGGCAAACTCCTACATTGAGCGTCTTCCCTCTGGTGGTCAGTGCATGTCATAACAACTGGTCATTCCCCTGTTCGGTTGATTTGCATATTTGCCAGGGCTGGCGAGTGCAACAGCATTGGCAGGAGCCTCTCCCGCCTCCACGACAGTTGAACATCCCCCAAGGGGTCCTGGACTGAGAGAGGGTGCAGGCCGGGCTAAGCCTTCCCCCCCAAAATGAATGTATTCATGCACTGGGTCTCTAGCATCTTATATGCCTCTTTCTCTCTATCCCTGCATAGTATTTATCTATATATTTTTTTATTCATAGCACCTATGCAGTATTTTATTTATTTCTTGTATTGCTTTATGTCTCTCTTCACACCACCTTTTTGATGATAGCCAGGGTTGCCCCTTGTTCATTACTCTATCTTTAGTACCTCACACATGTAAGGCACATAACAGATGCTGGTTAAATGGCCATATTATTACTAATAATTATTATCATTAATCTGAAATACAAGACTAAATGAGTCCCTCAGCTTTTTGTATATTTTACTTTTTTATATTAAATTGATTTTTCAGCATTTCCACAATGCTTACTGTCCTAAGTAAGGATCTTATGTGGTAGCAAAACGTGTACATGCTCTTTTGCCAAAAGTTCAGCAATTCAAAATTCATGCATTATGCTGTCTTGTTAACATGAAATGGGTCTTGACCTTCTTATACCTCAGTTCTCTAATAATAATGCCTGACATTTAATAACTGTGTATTGATGACAAAGAGATACATGCAGGGATAGTTAATCATGGCGATAGGTAGGCAGCATTGCTCTCAAGAGATTATTGGAGCAATTACTATAAACACCAAAATACTTGATTGGAATCTTTCTTAAAAGTCTGCTGACATCAGCACACCCACTGGGAGGAAAATAGGACCATGGGAATGAGGAAGTGCCCATAAAAAAGGAATGGAAGACATTCCAATTTAAAATTTGTTCCCTGAAAAAAAAGTTTAGTGACAATTAGGCTATTTTTTTTTTTTTTGGTCTTATTATGCCCCAAAGTTCTATAATATCACATTAGGTTTGGTGATATATGTTACTATGTTCTTTAAATTGGTTTTACCATATTTCACTGCTTGATATCCACTCATGCCTCTGTTTCTTCCCACTCAGCTTAGATTCCATGGTGTTTAAACAGCCCATCCCATCCCTTAGCTCCTTTTTGTTTTTTGGCTTCACAGTTTTTATTTAATAAACTAGAGGCCCGGTGCACTAAAATTTGTGCACTCAGAGGGGTCCCTCAGCCTGGCCTGTGCTCTCTCCCAGTCTGGGACCCCTCAGAAGATGTCTACCTGCTGGCTTAGGCCCACTCTCCAGGGGAGTGGGCCTAAGCTGGCAGTTAGACATCCCTCTGGCAGCCCAGGAATCCTCTGGGGATGTTCACTTGCCAGTGGGGAGCCGGCCTAAGCTGCAGTAGGACATCCTTAGTGCTGCTGAGGAGGCAGAAGAGGCTCTCGCCACCACTGCGGTACTGGAAGCCATCAGCCTGGCTTTTGGCTGAGCAGAGCTCCCCCAGTGGGAGCGCACTGAGCACCAGGGGGCAGCTCTTGGTGTGTGTCATAGTGACCAGTCATTCCCAGTGGTTCTGCTGTTAGGGTCAATTTGCATATTACCCTTTTATTATTTAGGATTCTTTATTGGTCCTGAATCTTGATCTATTTCAGCCTATAGGCTAACTGCTGATCCTAGTTCAAGAAAATGTAATTGTACTTAGTATTTATTGTATGTTAAGTTCATGACCACACATGCCAAGTGGGCTGTCTGTACTCTGTTTCTCAGTAAATACACTCTCCTGCTCTTAGAGAATACATTTTCTCACCATCTTCCCCTACCTCAAGTTTCCCCCATCAACCCCCTACTCTGTCTTGAGGAAATAGAAGTGAGCAATGACAAAATGGAAAGAGAACAATGTGTTGTATGTCCTGAAGAGACTAAAGGAAGACTGAAATGGGTTGACTTAGGTGAGTTTGCATTACAGAAAGTAAAACCAATATAAAGAACATGGTAACATATATCACCAAACCTAATG
>PVJC01046776.1:0-13855 GCA_004026665.1 Murina feae
AGTTCATTCCTTTGATTACTGAGTAGTATGCTATTGTATGACTATAGAGTTTGTATATGCATTGTCTTATTAATGGCACTTCAGTTTTCAGTTTTAGACTATTATAAATAAAGTTACTAAGAACAATTTTGTACAGATCTTTTGTGGACATACGTTTTCATTTCTTTCTGGTATATAGAAATGAAACTGCTGGGTCACAGCATAGGTGTATGAGTGTTTATGTTACACTCCCATCAACAATGTGACAGAGTGTGATTGCTCCACATCCTCACCAACATTTGGGGTTATCAATCTTTTTAATTTTAGTTATTCTGGTAGGTGTGATGTGACTCAACCTGCTATTTTGGTAAATGTTCCAAATTAAAAAGAAAATAGGGATCAGGTTAAAAAAATATTGGTTGAAGAAAATCTAGAGGTTGGCATATATGATATTAAAAAAGTTCCAACTATCCAAACCCAACTTGAGAGAATAAGAAAGGGCTAAAAGTATATAGAAGCAGGCAGACACATTCTTCAGTTCGTAATATTCTTGATTATATTATATTAGAGGCCTGGTGCACGGAATTCGTGCGGGGGGGTGGGGAGGTGAAGGGGGCAGGCAGGGAGCACTACCTGCACACTCTCCAATTCGGGAGCCCTCAGGAGATGTTCTATGATGGCTTGGGCCCACTCCACGTGGTTCTCCACTCTCTGTGGGGCCTGTCTGCTCCATTCCACGGGGATGGGCAAGCAGGCCCTGCTGGATACTGCCTGCTCCCCGGTCACCGCCGCCACCATCCAGCAGGCCCTGCTGGGTGCTGCCTGTGGTTCCAATTGCCTGCCCCCTGATCACCCCATTTGCCTGCTCCCCAGTTGTCACTGCTACTGCCCAGCAGGCCCTGCTGGGTGCTGCCTGCAGGCCCTGCTTATCTGCTCACAGGGTGCTGCCTGTGGCCCTAATTGCCTGCTCCCTGGTCGCCCTGCTTGCCTGCTTCCCGGTTGCCACCACCACTGCCCAGCAGCCCGGTCTGGTTGCTGCCTGTGGGTCCTGATAGCCTGCTCCCCCGTCGCTGTGGCCACCACCCAGCAGTTCCTGTTGGGTGCTGCCTGCGGTCCCCAATTGCCTGCTCATGGGTTGCCATGGCAACTGCCCAGCAGGCCCTGCTGGTTGCTGCCTGTGGCCCCCTTTGCCTGCTGGACTCACGTTGCCGGGTGACACTGCCAGCTTCCTCCCAGCCATCTATGGGCACTGCCATCTTTGTTGCAGAGTGATGGTTAATTTGCATATCACTCTTTTATATGATAGGATTATAAGATTTAATGCTGGGAAAATGGCAGCCTTTATTGATAGGGAGATAGCTGGTCCAATGTGGACCACAACCTACTTCCCCAATTTGCTTCCTCTTGGCAAAGCCCCTTGAGCACTATTCCTACAGATCTGAAAAATAGGGCCAGGGATCACCCAGACCCCTGCTTCTCTCTCTCTCTTCCCAATACCAACCCTGGACTTAAGGGAAGGGAATTAACATTTGCGGGCATCCACACTGTTAGGGCCTATCCTACGCACATTGTCCTTGAAACCTTGCACCACCCCCATCAAGTGAGGCATTGATAGCTTCATGTTATAGATGTGAAGCCAAGACTCAGAGATGTAGTAACTTGCCTGGGTTATACAGTGTGAGAAGAACCAGGATTTAACTAAATCCTGTGCAATTTCCACTCTACTTTGCTAAGCACTGGAAAGCAAATTTGAGGGGATTATTAAGATCAGTTGATGCAAAGGCCAGTAGTAGATAGGGCTGCATGTGTTTTTGTCAGATTTCTCTCTCCTTTTTCATTCTTTTCTGTTTTCTGCTGTCTAGTGTGTTTGTGTTGGAGGCAGGGCTGTTGCATCTTTCAGAATATGCAGCTGTAAATGAGCTTTAACCCTCCTCTCTGCAGCTGTGATTGTCTCAGGGCCTGAGTGTTCCTCTTACACTTTTAGCTTGTCACTTTTTTCTTCCCTTTCCCACCCTCCTGGGGTTGTTAAGGCCTGATATAATTAGGACTTGGTATGGAGGACAACCAGAGAGCCTATGGATCCCTCACTACTCTCTGGTCCTCTTACTCCTCACTTCCTTCTGCTTCTGTGAGAAGGGAGGTAATTGTATTCATCATGTGTTTTTCTCTAGACACAGTTACCTGTTCTTGAAAAGCATTAGCTTGTTCCTCAAATCCCACTGTCCGGAAGTAATTGACGACATCCACCACGGCCCAGTCTGCAGGATCGGGTGGTCTCCCGTTATCCAGGGAACTGCAAAACACAAATCCAGACTGCTGGTCAGGGCAGAACTTGACTGCGTGGAGCCAGGCTCAGCCTCCCAATGGCAGGCCGTCAGCTCTTCCCTGGAGGCCCTGGTCCCAATTCACCTCCTGCAGGACCACAGTCATGCTTGTGTTTTTTGGGTTCAGAAGATCATTCCTCTCACTGGCTCGGTCACTGCTTTCCTAATATACCATTAGACTTTTTATAAAGCATTTCCTCATGTACTGTTTTTTAATCCAGAGCTATTAAGAGTGGTCCAGTGATTCTGGCAGTCCACATCCTGAGTCAAGAACACCAGACCCTTTATAAAGTAGCACTAACATGCCTATCTTTTTCTATCTGCTACCACCTTCCTTATCCCCCTTCCCATGCATTCCCTCTGCCACTGTGAAACTGTAGGGCTAATGCCATTTACCAGTTTGCCATGCCCTTTTACAGCTCTGGGACTTTACACATGCTGTTCCAGCCACTTAAATGCCCTTCCCCATTTGTTTCTACTTGGCAAAACCCACCATTCTTTCCTAGTTCATCCCACTTCAAATGCTTCCTCCTCTGTGAGGCCTTTTCTTATTCTACCAGGGGATTGTTTTAGCTATGACCTCCTCTGCATTCAAGAACTCTGTTCAAACACCCCGGTATCACTTCCCATGCTGGAGTATACTCTCTGCTTATCCAACAGTCTCCCACCAGGGCAAGAGATGTGGGCTAGAGATACACATTTGTACCTAGACCATTTCTGACTTTATTTTTCCTAGTGTCAAGTGCAAAGTTAGGTACTCAATAAATGTTCAAGTGCCTAGATAGATCAAGTAATTGTTTTCAAAGGTTGGTGGGTGAGTTGCTGGGCTGAAAAGAGAGAGGAAGGAAGAGGGAGAGAGAAACATCAATGATGAGAGAGAATCATTGATCAGTTGCCGCTACTGGGAATTAAGCCCACAACCTGGGCATGTGCCCTGACCAGGAATCAAACCATGACCTCTTAGTTTATAGGTCAATGCTCAACCACTGAGCTACACTGGCTGGGCTAGACTGGATTTAAAGAGGAGGGACGGGAGAAGTGGAATAGAGAAAGAATGGCAAGGACCTGCAGTTACTGTGACTCACTTTTCTTTGGGGAGTATTTGTCTGATATCGCTACTCCTCATCCAAGATGATACTTCCAAAGTGAGCATCCAATCACACTGTTCCTGCTTAAAATCCTCTAAAGACTTCCCACTGCCTTTAAGATAAATTCCAAATAGATTAACTTGGTTTAGGGGAGCCTTCAGTACAGAGCTCCTGTTGGCTCTCCAGCTAGGAACACACTGGGGAGTAAACAGACATGGTGCTTGCTCTGTGGGCCTTGAGTCCAGTGGGGAAGACATTGATCAGCAACCATACAATTAAATGTGCAGCTGCACATTGTGGTCAGTTTAAGGGGCCAGGGAGGCTTTTCTGTGAAAGATTCTTTTGAGGTATGGTCTAGAAAGCAGCCATAAATTAACCAGATGAAAAAGTCAGGAAAAAGATTATTCCAGACTATTTGAGAGGAATATACACTAACTGCAAGGGAGCTATGTAGGTCCTGGAGGTCACATTGAGGATTCTGGATTTTTGTGCACCAGCAATGGGGACTTGTTAAATGGGCTTATGCAAAGGGTGTGACCTGGTAGGATTCACATTTTGAAGAGCATTGGAGAGGAGCTAGAAGGCAAGAAGGGGTGCCAGTGAGAGGTCTATTGGAGTCACCTGAACAAAAGATCATGGTGACCAAGACTAGAGCAATGGCTATGGAAAAGGAGAAGTGTGCAGATTTAAGATATATTTAACCAATAAAACCAGCATGACTTAGTGGTGGACAAGTCATTGAGAATGAATGAAATGTAACTAGATGAATGGCTACTTCACTTAGATAACACCCTCAGGGTTGGTTGGATGCACTCAATTTAGTGTACCATCTATAGCCAAATAGAGATTTAATGTGGGACATGAGTCTGGAGCTCAAAGCAGCTGAGTGGACTAGAGGTACACATTTGCGAGGTAGAAGCATTTAGATGGTAATTAAAACCTTGTAGAGGATAAGAGAACTGGACCTGGAACTAAACCTGGGCACGTTCAACATTTAGTGAAAGTTGTAGACTGTCAAACTATAGCTGGAAGGCTGGGGAGGGTTGGGGGGAGTTAAGAGATCAACTGAAGGACTTATATGCATGCATATAAGCATAATCAATGGACACAAGACACTGGGGGGTAGGGAGGAGGAGGAAGATAAAGGGTAAAAAACGGAGACTTATTTAACACTTTTTGTAATACTTTAAGCAATAAAACAAAATTTTTAAAAAAGAAAATATATCCTTAAAAAAAAAAAAGAAAGTTGAAAAGATTCATGTTACTTTTAATGGAAATCAAACATCCAAACTTCCAAAAGTCCAGGGTCTTGCTGTACCTCTGCTTTCCTTTAAGCACAATGTTTTCCTCATGGTAGGAACTTAAAATATTTGATGAAAAAAACAAACTTCTGTCCTAGCTAAAGAAAAGGGAGTCATTAATAATGGCACTTGTGATCAATGATTTATCACCACTGCACTTAATTTTAAACCATTTAGAGTGAATGCTTACTAGTTAGAAGTGTTTTCCATTTGGAGCTTAGGGACTGTGAATCCATAAACAATGCATGCCCAGCCACACATACATTTGTGGACATGCATGCTCACATGTGTACACACAACATACATACATACACACATCTTTTCTACTATTAAAGAGGCAATCTACATAGGGAAAAACCTGCTTTACACAATAACATTGTCAAACATTAATTATGTATTTTAATATCAAAGTTACATAGGTTTCAAAAACATTATACACGTGCTGGGATATTCTACTATTAACATAGCAACAGGAGCGTTCGCTGGGGACTCTCTTTGAGGTACCATTTTCCTTCCCTTGCTTAAGGCAGGCTTGAAGAATGTTTGGAAAGGAGTTCATTGTTCTAACAAACCTTTTAAGTCTTCTAATCAGCTCACTTCTAGCAGTGAGTACAGAGTCTCATCGGATACACTTTTAAGTGCCACAAAAACATCTGAATTCACTCTCTCTGTGGATGGTTTCAATTAACTATAAAGAATAGTTATCTAATTACAATAACAAAGTCTGCTACATTCTAATTTTAGGGTGGGAGGCCTTCCTGATTCTTATTCTGCTGGGATATGACATCATCTCATACATAATTCTGAAATATTCTTGAGTACTAGCAATGCAGCAGAGAATAAGAACTTGGCAAAACTGTTGGCAGTGTATCATGAAGAACAGGAGCAGTGGGAACCGGATGCTCTCTCATTCTTAGGGTGGGGGATTCCACACAGAAGAAATGAGTTAGAAACCAATCAATGCTTTTAATAAGCAATTCACCTAAATTTAAGACTGATAGCTCCCTGCCCCCCACCCCAATAACTTAGAAGAGAAATCACCATGTTGGACTATTCACATCCTGAAGGGAGAAACCTGTATCTTCATCTCTCTAGCTCTCAGCACCTGTAGCATTGGTCTGATGGTGCATAATCAATACACAGCAAAGATCTGTTACATTAACAGACTTGCAACCAAAGAGCACTTAAGAGTCTAAAATACTCTTTTCACTCATTACTTATTATCAGCCTGCCAGCTGCTTGTGAACTGGCTACTGTATCCTGTTTTTAGGAGACTAAGGCTCAGAAAGGTTAAGATACTCACTGAAAATCACAGAGAAAACAGAGTCAAGATTGGATCCCATATATGCTTGCTTCCAAATCTATGCTTTTCTACTCTTCTTACTCACTGATACAACAAATATCTACTAAAAGTCTTCTCAGTACTGTGCTGGATGCAGGGCTACAGAGATAGGAATACATAGGCAGGCCCTGCCCTCAAGAAGCTGGCCATCTGGGGAGAGGAAGCAGGCATGTGAACAGTGAACTCTAAGTCATTCTAGCACTGAGGGGTGAGCAGGTGCCATTGAAGACACATGCACTGGAGGGCCCATAATCGTTTTTTACAACCAGGACACTTTAGGATTTCAAAGGCTATTCTGAAAGCTATCTATTGCTCCAAACACACCCTAAATTAGGCCCTGAGAGGGGAGGCTTGCACAGGCAGATACATGCAGGCACACATCGTCACTTCACAAGCATGTCAAACTTGGGTCACTTATTTAAACGAGGCATGTGGCCCACTGGCCACAAGTTGGACATGCTTGTGAGCGTGCTGAGTGATTTCACTGGGCCCTCCAGTGGTTTCAGCAACAGTTTTCAGGAGAAAACTGGAGATGATCCAAGGCAACATGATGGCAGGGCTTGGTGAGGCCAGAATGCCCGGGCTGGGAAAATAGAACAACCACAGAGGACAGATTTAAGTGTCACTTTTCCCCCCTGGGAAAGCCACACTTCTCCTCAAGGACTGCTGCTTGTGGCCAAACTGGGACACTTTGTTTCCTCTTAAATGGGCCATTCTCTCCAAATCTTTTCTTATAACTTGTGCATATCAAATTCCAGAAGGAATTTAATGGTGCTGTTTAATACTCCTCCCAAATGGTGGTTCCCATTGTGGCTGCTAATTTTGCACTGATGAAATGAGATGGCAAATATAAAAGTACTATTATCATTTAGTATTTATTATTCACTAGCATCATAGCAAAATATTTCTTAGAATACAATGTATTAAGATGATCAATTCCTGAATTCTTTTCCAGGCATTTTCCTTTATTATAAAAAAATCAGCAAAAAATGTGGGCAAAATTTGTCTACAATCCCATCACTTAATCAAATCAATGTATCCATTTAGCCCACTCACCTTTTGGTCCTTGTGGATACAATTAGGTAGATCATGGATTGATAAAAATTATATCAAGTGTGAATAAGTCACACTGGGAAATTATTATCCCTTAATTAAACAATCACCTCACTTTTAAAGAGAACTAGAGAGACATCATCCTGGGAACAGAAATGCAATAAATAACAAATTTGGCAGATATATGCGGATTGAGACCTTATAATGAGCGTTTTCGTGTTCCCACATTATAATTTTAAGTGCTGGTAGCAATAGTCTCCATTTCCTCTTTATTTATTAGTGAAGGCATGTGGAAAATAGTTGAAACTCTTTCTCTGAATCTAGTATGTGTATATTTTACAGTACTTAATGGTATTGTAGAGTTTGAGGGTTTGCTCAGACCAAGAAAAAACTGGATAAATACAATCCATATGTGATTCAAAATCCCATTATACTCAGTAATTGCATTTGTCCTTTAAAGTTCAGAGCAAAAGTTACTTTAGACACTGGTTAATATATTATGGTGACACATATATCACATTACTCTTCTTATAAAGCTAATTCTCTGTTACTTAAATTTCCACTCAGAAATACACTCTAACTTTGTACTGCCTTGACCTTTATAACTTACTTTCAAAATTAAATTAGCCTACTTTTGCTTGTCTTAAAATAATCTTTGGCTAAAAGCAATATAATTCTGATTGTAATAAATTAATATTGACCTCTTTGCCTATGACATATCTCAAAATGTAGCAACTAAATGAGCTTTAGCTTTATCTCCTTTCCTTTCTCCCTCTCCCTTCATCCTAACAAGCAAGGATCTGGCTACAAGGCAGGCAGCCCCCAAAAGAGAATGATTCAAAGGTTCCTGACAAGCCGTTTTTTATTTTTAAATATTCAGATAAATAAACATTGAGTGCATTTAGCTGCAGCATACCCAAGCAATGAAAACATTGAAAAGGCAATTCTTCAAGCCTTCTGTATATTTCAAATTCTTCAGCTTGGCACTCAGGGACTTGATTCAGGCATAACTTTCTAGGCTCATTTCCCATCTCCAGTATGTACCGAAATCCATCTGAGCAAAAGCCTGGACTTTCTGTGGCCACCACTTTGGTCATGCCACTCAAAGCTCGTCTGTTCAACTTCCAGGGATTAGCACTTTACTTGTTTTTAAAAGGTACTGGTTCGTCCAGCCTGAGTGGTGCAGTGGTCCAGTGTAGACCTATGAACCAATCACCGCACGTACTTGGGTTGCAGGCTCAGTCCCCAGGAGGGGGCTTGCACGAGGCAGCCAATCAATGATTATCTCTCATCATCGATGTTTTTATCTCTCTCTCTCTTCCTCTCTGAAATCAATAAAAACATTAAAAAAAAAACAAAAGATAGTGGTTCAAGGTCCCCATAGGAATACCCCCAGTCAATCTTGTATTCCAATTACTCATTACTTTTAACCTGCCTATTATGAGCCAGTCACTTGATGAGTCTCAGAAACATTCCAGCAAAGAGGAAAGTCTCAAGTCAGCTGCGTGATAAAGAGGATCATGTGAAATCCCTGCCTTATTCCAGAAAGCATGAAGGAGCAGGCGGAAGAGACAGGTGGAGGAAGGGCTCAGAGGTAGAAGTCACCATGGCAAAGTGAGTCAGGCAGGCTGGCTGTGTGGGGATGAAAGGCTTTGGAGGCCTGGATCCACAGCAATGCCAGGAGCAGGTCAAGGACAGAGGAGTGACTTCCTGCATCATTTCTTTCCACTATAACAGGTCTCTTCCCTCAGGCTGACGGCTTTCCTCTGAGGTGGCATAACACACTGTCCTTGGATATGTTTGCTGGGAATGTTTCCCCAACATCCCACTCCATCTTTCCGAAAAGAAAGGATCCTACAGCTGCCTCTTTCCCCACCTTTTCTTAACTTTCTAGTGCAAATGAAAGCCTCTGCACTTGTGTAAATAAGGACACTCCTCTTAAGAGGACTCAATGAACTTCCGGTTTTTATTCACTATTATATACAATTTATGCCAAGATTCTTGCTAAACACAAACATATAAATGTTTCATATCCCAAGCATTAATACTAAAGACAATTATGTAAAGACTAGAGGCCCGCTGCACCAAATTCGTGTACAGGCAGTGTCCCTAAGCCTGGCTGGCGATCAGAACTAATCTGTGGGGCAACCAGCGGGGCAATCAGGGACCTTGGCCAGCATGGCACTACCCACTCACTGGTCCCGCCCCCCCCCCACACTGCTGCTGGTCGTGTCCCTCTGTGGGACAACCTGCGGGGCGATCAGGGGGCCCCCGCTGGCACCTGCCTTGGCTGGCCTGGGGCCTGAGGGCTGGGGGCAGCTCCTGTGTTGAGCATCTCATCTGCTCCCTGGTGGTCAGTGTGCATCATAGAGACTGGTCGTTCTGTTGGTTGGTCTATTTGCATATTAGGCTTTTATTGTATAGGATTGCCCAAAGAACTTCCCCTCCCTGCTCTGAGCCACAGCACAGTGGCACCATCCCAGAGGACTTAGGTGTGGTTTCATTGCTGAGACAAACTCAGTTTTCTTTCTGTAAGGAGAGCAAGAGGACACCAGAAACTAAGAAAACAGCAATCCTTCAAGGCTGCTATTGTATAAAAGATAAATGATGCAGGTTTGTGAATTCTGTCAGCTTTGATAGCAGCTCCTGTTATTTTCATACTTAAAATATGACACTATGCTTAGCTGAATGTAAGTTTTATGCATTTTACACTTTTGAAATGTTTAATGTTTACTTCTTTAAGATAGTTATTTGAAATAGACATACTGGTATAAATCAAAACAGTAAACACAATTCTTAATCCAAATTATAATTTGATTTAGGGAATAATCAAACATTTATCATACTACAATATGAGCCCTGACTGGTTTGGCTCAGTGAATAGAGTGTCGGGCTGTGGATTCAAGGGTCCCAGGTTCGATTCTGGTCAAGGGCATGTACCTTGGTTGCAGGCACATCCCTAGTAGGGGGTGTGCAGGAAGCAGCTGATGGATGTTTCTCTCTCATCGATGTTTCTAACTCTCTATCCCTCTTCCTTCCTCTCTGTAAAAAAATCAATGAAGTATATTAAAAAATAATACAATATGATAAGACTGAATGTGCAGTACCCTCTCCAATCCCTATGTTGAAGCCCTAACCATCAACATGATTATATTTGGAGACAGGGCTATTAGGAGATGGGACAATCAAGGATAAATGAGGACATAAGGGTGGGGTCCTAATTCAGTAGGCTTGGTGGTCATGTAAGAGCCATGTGCATGCACTGAGGAAAGTCAGTGTGAGGACATAGTGAGAAGGTGGCCCTCTGCAAGCCAGAAGGAGCACTCTCTCCAGGAGCTGAATCAGCCAGCCTCTTCATCTGAACCTTGCCAGCCTCCAGAACTCAAATAAATTTCTGTTGTTTAGGCCACCCATTCTATGGTATTTTGTTATGACAGACCAAGCTGACTAATACACCATCTATCCAAATGAAGAGCCAGCCATAAATTATTAAGGAATACATTTTAGCTTCACAAAGAAAATAAAACTGGCCCTGATTGGTTTGGCTCAGTGGATAGAACGTTGGCCTGTGGACTCAAGGGTCCCAGGTTCGATTCTGGTCAAGGGCATGTACCTGGGTTGCGGCACATCCCCAGTAGGAGGTGTGCAGGAGGCAGCTGATTGATGTTTCCCTCTCATTGATGTTTCTAACTCTCTATCCCTCTCCCTTCCTCTCTGTAAAAAATCAATAAAATAAATTTAAAAAAATAAAATAAAATAAAATAAAAGTGTATCAGTTACAAGGATCACTGTTAACTCCATATATATCTGTATTCAAGAAATATAGCACTCTAACTTGTCCCACCAAACATATCTGCAGAAAAGGGTTACATCAGATCCTCATTGGAAAGGTCATTTTTCCAGTTTAAATTAGTGGCTCAGCTTCCCTCCCCTCTTTTCCCTTCCCCTCCCCTCTTTTCTCTCTTCTCCCACCCTCATCTCTTCCCTCCCTTCCTCCATCCCTCCCTCTCTTCCTTTCATCTGTTAAAGAAGTATTTGGTATTTAGCCACTTCAAATGTCTTAGGAGTTTTATTTTGTTTTTCTCTGGAAAGAACAGCATCCCAGGAACCATTACTCACTGCATTCAGGTAGAGTGGGGCAAGCAGTGTAGTTGTGGGGTCTGGGAAAGGTAGATAGAACAGATGACAGGGGTAGGATTGGGAGATTGTATCTCACAACTACCTAGCAAACTAGGTACTATCCCTCATTGCTTTCAAAGAATATACATCTAAGGACTGCTGATTATGTATGTGATACCACAAAAGGACAGGGTTAAGGGAAGCTAGAGCCAGTGATCAGACACACAAGTACTTCTATCAGTTTCCTCTTCCTCTTTTCCTTAAGGAGCCAGGCAAGGCTTCCAGGCAAATTACCAAATATTCCGTGAGGTTATTTATTCAATACCAGAGCAACTGCTTGCCACACAAATGGAGAGCTGACTGATGTGTAGATTTCTGTACATGTGAACATTGTTAGACTGTAATGAAGTAAGTAATAGTAGCCATTGTTATTGTTACATGAAAAGTCTCTTGATGATAATTCTACATTGAAATCAGAGTTTTGGGATTTTAGCATACCAATAATAAATTCTAACTTGACCCTAACATTTTACTCCTATCTTCATCTCCTAATCCTCTAAATTCACATGGGCAAAAATGATAATTTATTTAACTTAATACTTAGCTTAATAAATGGTGTTGGAAAAACTGGACAACCACATGAAAAATAATGAAACTGGACCATGACCTTATACCATACATAAAAGTTAACTCAAAATTGATAAAAAGTTTGAACATAAGACCTGAAACTATAAAACTCCTTGAAGAAAACATAAGCAATAAGCTCCTTGACATTGATCTTGATGATATTTTGGATCTGACTCCAAAAACAAAGGCAAGAAAAACAAAAATAAACAAGTAGGACTACATCCTATATCAAATCAAAAAGCTTCGGCAAAGCAAAGGAAACCATCAACAAAATGAAAAGTCATCCTGCCACATGAAAAGAAAATTTGCAAACCACATATCTGATAAGGAGTTAATATCCAAACTATAAACTCATTAGCAAATAAAAAAAAAAAAAACCCAACCAAACAATCCAGTTTAAAAATGGGCAGAGGATGTGAACAGGCACTTTCCAAAGAAGACACGCAGATGGCCAACATGTGAATGAAAAGGAGCTCAACACCAGTAATCATCAGGAAAATGCAAAACTAAACTGCAAAGAGATAGCACCTCACACCTATTGAAATGTCTATCATAAAAAAAAGAAGTAACAAGTGTTGGTGGGAATATGAAGAAAAGAGCACTGTTGGTAGGAATGTACAGTGGTGCAGCCACTATAAAAAACAGAATGGCGGTTTCTAAAAAATTAAGAACCACCATGTGATCCAGTAATTCTACTCTGGGTATTTATTTATCTGAAGGAAACAAAAACACTTGATAAGATATATGTATAACAATGTTCAACGCAGCATTATTTACAATAGCCAAGACTTGGAAGCAACTTAAGTGTCCACAATGGATAAATTGATAAAGAAAACGTGGTATATACATAATGAAATGCTTTAGCCATAAAAAAGGAAATTTTGTCATTTGCTACTACAATGCTTTGAGAGTATTGTGCTAAGTCAGACAGGGAAAGACAAAGCCAGTGTATCTCACTTATATGTGAAATATGAAAGTAAAATATTTCAAGAAAATTGAAAAATCCCAAGTCATAGATACAGAGAACAGATTGGTGGTTGCCAGAGGTGGAAGAGGGTGAGAGGAATAGCTGAAGGTGATCAAAAGGTACAAACTTCCAGTTATAAAATAAATGTCATGGGAATATAATTTACAGCATGATGATATAGCTAGTATAGTGGGGCCTGGGTTCTGGAACTTAATCCATTCTGGAAAGCTGTTCCAGAAGTGATTTGTTAAAAAATAGAATGTTTCGACCCATTAGAAATCATGTAAATTGAATTAATCTGTTCCAGATCTCCAAATGATTCCGTTTTAACCTTTTTTTAATACAGTACATGTCTTAGCTCTATCATTATTCTCACAACTTTCCTTTTAACTTTGCTGCTATCACTAATCTTCTTAGGACCAATGGAGACTTACTGAACATCTAAACTAATAAAAGCGGAATAGTAAAATTAACCATTTCTCCGGGACACCCACAGGCAATCAGAGCGACTGTATGCAAATTAGCCCAGCCAACATGGCGGCCGCCACTCACGGACCTGAGTAAACGTTTAGGCAGCGTCCATTGCAGCAGGAGCGAGAGCGAAACTACCTGCTCGCTGGCTCCTTAGCCTTTGGCCTGAAGCAAAACACACATTTGCAACAATTAAGTGTAACAATTGTTTCATTATAGAAGCTGAGAGGTGAGGCAGAGAGGAGGATTCGTTAGTAAAAGGCTGCCTTAAAGGAACAGCATCAATTATAGGAGATAAACTCCAGAACCTGCGTCCAGCCGGCCTTGCTGGGATGTTGGGCAATGGGAGGTGTGGGCAGCTTTAAAGCCCCTCACCCAGCCTGGTCCAGCAGGTGGGCATCCCCCGAGGGGTCCCAGACTGAGAGAGGGCACAGGCCGGGCTGAGGGACCTCCTGAGTGCACAGAGCGGCTGCAGGGTGGGACAGCGCAGGACCCAGGACCTGTGAGTGGGAAAGAGGCGGCAGGGTTGGAGGGCACCAGGAAGCGGGTAAGAGGCGGCAGGGGGTCAGTGGCCTGCTTGGTGG
>PVJC01046777.1:0-13118 GCA_004026665.1 Murina feae
ATATATATATATATATATATATATATATATATATATATATATATATATATATATTACTGGTGAATTTTTACCGAGAGGTTGACAAGCTGTGAGTGGCATATGTACTAAATGAGAGTGATGTTGGAATTAGGGCATTCTGTCAAAAAGATAGCCATCTGTATAGATAGTAGAAAGAATGATGGGGGTTTTGGGTTTTATTTTTCAATTACAGTTTACATTCAATATTACTCTAATTAGTTTATGATGTACAGCATAGTAGTTAGATAATCATATCTTTACAAAGTACTCTCCACAATATCTCTAGTAGCCACCTGGCACCATACATAGTTACTACAATATTATTGACTATATTCCCTATGCTGTACTTTACATCTCCATAACAATTTGTACCTATCAATTTTTACTTCTTAATTTCTTCACCTTTTTCAGTTGTTCCCCCAAATCCCCTCCCCTCTGTCATCCATCAATCTATTCTCTGTAAGTATGAATCAGTTTCAATTTTGCTTGTTCATTTATTTTGCTATTTAGATTCTATATATAAGTAAAATCATATAGTATTTCTCTTTCTCTGACTGACTTGTCACTTAGCAAAATACCTTCTAGGTCCAACCACATTGTCACTAATGGCAATATTTTGTTTCCTTCTTATGGCTAAGTAATATTCCATTGTAACATGTGTATCAATTCTTCTATTGATGGACAATTAGGACAATTAGGTGGCTATTGTAAATAAGGATGCAATTAGCACAGGGGTGCATACATTCTTTCAAATTAGTGTTTTGAGTTTCTTTGGCTCTATATCCAGAAGTGGAGTCACATAGAGCAGTTCCATTTTTAATTATTTGAGGACCCTCTATACTGTTTTCCATAGTGGCTCTCCTGATCTATATTCCCACCAACAGTGCATGAGGGTTCCCTTTTTCTCCACATCTTCACAAACACTTGTTGTTTGTTGCTTTATTGATGTAGTTATTCTGACAGGTGTGAGGTGATTGGTTTTAATTTGCATTTCTCTGATGATTAGTTACTTTGAGCATGTTTTCACATGTCTATTGGCCACTTGTATGTCCTTTTTAGAGAAGTGTCTATTCAGGTCCTCTGCCAATTTTCCAACTGGATTGTTTGCTTTTTGTTGTTGAGTTTCTTATAAGTTGAATATTAACTCCTTATGGGCTGTATCATTGGGGAATATGTTCTCCCATCCAGTAGGTTGTCCTTTCATTCTGTTGATGGTTTCCTTTGCTATGCAAAACTTTTTGGTTTGATATAATCCTATTTGTCCATTTTTTCCTTTTGTTTCACCTGCCTGAAGAGATATATCAGAAAAAATACTGCTACAGCCAATGTCAGAAAGTTTACTGCCTATGTTTTCTTCTATGAGTTGTATGGTTTCGAATCATACATTTAATTATTTAATCCATTTTAAGTTTATTCTCATATATGGTATAAGAAGGTTTTCTAGTTTCATTTTTTGCACATATCTGTCCAATTTTCCCAACATAATTTATTAAATAGATTGTTTTACCTCATTGTATATTCTTGACTCCTTTGTCAAATATTGATTAACCATATAGAGATGGGTTTAATTCTGGGTGTTCTAGTCTGTTCCATTAATCTATATGTCTTTGCTTATGGGGAAGATTGCATTTGAATGACTTTAGAGGTAAAATCCGTAGGATTGAATAACTGATTGGTATGAGAAACTATCAGGTAAAAGAGGAGAAGAAGGTTGTAGGTAAGAAAAGAAATTTTGTAATTATATTGTCCATATGACAGCTATATGGATATTAAGATAGTAGATCAATGGATTTATAACTTGTAAGAAAGGTTTGGATTAAAGATATGGACTTGGGAAGAAAAGCATCAGCTCTGGCAATACATTAATGATCCAGAAAATTACGGAGAAAAACAGACAGCCACAGTTGGAATCACAGGGAACACCTAAATTTAAGACACAGACAAATGAAAAGTAAGCCTTAATGGAGTGTCTTCATCAGTTTGGGCTGCTATAACAAAAAGTACCATGAACTGGGTTGCTCCAACAACACTTATTTCACAGTTCTGGTAACTAGAACTGAGATCAAATTGCCAGCAGCTTCTGTGTTGATAAAAGCCTGCCTCCTGGTGAGAAGGAAAAAAGGGCTAATTCAAAGGTAGCCCTGATGTCCTGGGGGAATGACCTTCAGCTGAGGTATTGCCTCCTTCACCAAAACTGGATTAGTAAAACAAGCCAGGAGCCCTGCCCTGAGGGAAGGGTGGATTGTTAGCTGACACGGTAACCTTGGAACACCTGGGGAAAAGGTGGATTATTAAGCTGGGTGGAATCCTTGGAACACCTGGGGAAAGGGAAGTTGGGAGTTTCAATTCCTCTAGTGCCTGGAGGGAGGGAACACATTTGCAATAAGATTAACTTGGGAAGCATGTATGAGGCAGGGCTCCCACGTGTTACTTTTCTCTGATTTGGAACATTTCCCAGAGACCATGCACATGATTAAAACTGTGATTTCTCCACTCCTTCAAAGTGTCGCTTAGTTTTTTTGGTCTTTCTGCAACACTGGCTGCTGGCTCTGTAGTTCTTACTGTAGTCAAATGGTAGAAAAAGTTAGAAATATCTCTGGGGTTTCTTATATAATGGCACTAATCCATCCATGAGGGCTCCACTGTCATGACCCAATTATCTCCCAAACACTCCACCTCCTAATACCATCACATTGGGCATTAAGACTTCAACATAAAAATTTGTGGGGCACACAAACCTTTAGCCATAAGAAGGAGATTAACAAAACAAAAGTGAGTAAGGCTAAAATCTGGAAATATTGGTATCACAATGTCCAAAAATAGAGAGCATTTTCATTTTCAGGGTCTACCCTTTAACATTGAGGGTTAAAGTTACAGCTTGATGTAGTGTGAGAAGGAAGCAATTTATGAATGCCTTATTGGCACTATTGCTCATTAAATATCATCTCTGTATGATCTGATTCATATGGAATTGGTATGTGTTATGAACTTTTTGTCCCTCTATTTCTTATAGGTGCTGCTTGTCTCTTAAGCACAGAAGTTGATTAGACTGGGAAATAGTCTGCAGAGGAAAAATGTTTAGCAATGAACTTGGTAATGGAGTCTGTTCTGGTCATAAGATTTTTTACAGGTTGTCTTGAAAAAGTTAATAGGACAACAGCACATTACATTTGCAGTAGTTTTATTTCACTGCTGAACGAGTTGCACTGTATTTATTTTTTTCCATATCAACTATTATTGAGTTCTTTTCTGTCATGAGCTATGACCAAACATTAATATTTCATATTCTAAATGTTTTGTTCACTAACAGTGTACATGATGAAAAAAACTCCACACATATGCTTTGAGAATATTTTGCTCCTAACTGTACCAGTTAATGCTATGAAAACTACAGACACAACAAAGAAAATATTGTCAATGTAATTGCTCTCCTCTCATTTACCATCTTGGTTTTTCTGTATCTAATTTACTCATAATTTTCACTTTAATTGTCTTTATACCTCACTTGCATACTGTAATACTCATAGAGGAAATAAAAGAATTGTATATTTCCAGGAGACTTTAATTTGAAAGTCTTTGCACACAAATTGCTAGTTAACAGTTCTAGAAAACAGTGGAATGCTCAACTGATCTAGTTTAGCTCTCTCCTAAACTCTAATTATTAATGCCAAATGTCAAAATATTAAAAAAAATTAGGTGGGATACCCTTGGGTATGTAGGTGAGAAAAAAATGTATTTTCTCTTTGGATCTCTAGCTGAGGCTCTGTAAATTAGACTAACAAAGGAAAGATTAACAAGAGAAAAGCAAACAGAAGTTTATTAATGTGTGCATCATCCATATGCATGGATAACTCAAAAAGGTAGTTGGAACTTGGGCTTATATAGCATCTTAACAAAAAACACAATGCCTTTGTAGATATGTGACAAGACAAGGGAAAAGGATTTTGAGCTTCTAGGGTAGAAAATTAGGCAAATGTTTGGAGAAATTGATAGTAGATAAAAAGTAGTTATAGTAAGCTTTGTTATGTAGATTCCTCTTGGTAATCTTTTGGACTGATAATGGTCTAGAGTATTCTCCACTGATTATGTCCTTCCTAGTAGACAGGGGAAAGAAGACACTTTTACAAATTATTGTTCTGCTTTTAGGCAAATACAGGAGGGGAGAGTGCTTTACTGGCATACTCACACACCTTTAACAACCATTATACATTCTGAGAAACGTGTCCTTAGATGAGTCTGTCATTGTGTGAACATCATAGAGTACATTTACACAAACCTAGATGGTAGAGCCTATTACACACCTAGGTTATATGTTATAGCCTGTTACTCCCAGGTTGCAAACCTGCACATCATATTACTGTACTGAATATGGTAAGCCACTGCAACACAATAGTATTTGTGCATCTAAATACATGTAAACATATTAAAAGTACAGTAGAAATATGGTATAAAAGATAATAAATGATACACCTGTTTAAGGCACTTACCATGAATAGAATTTTTAGGACTGGAAGTTGCTTTGGGTGAGTTAGTGACTGAGTATTGAGTGAACTGGGTGCTGAGTGAATGTGAAGGCCTAGGACATTACTGTACACTACTGTAGACTTTATAAACACTGTACATTTTAGGCTACACGAAATTTATTCATTTATTTTTTCTTTGTTCTATCTTAGCTCTGGTGGGGTGGCTCAGTTGGTTGGAGTGCAGTCCCACAGTCCCACACAGAGAAAGGTGGCAGGTTCAATTCCCGGTCAGGGCACATACGGGGGTTGCGAGTTTGATCCCTGGTAAGGGTACATCAGGGAGGCAGCTCTCACATCTCTCTCTCTCTCTCTCTTTCTCTCTCTCTATCTTTCTCTCCCCCTCCCTTTTTCTCTCTAAAAAAAAAAAGGTCAATAAAAACATATCCTCAGGTGAGGATTAAAAACAACTAATTTAAAAAATAAATTGACCTTAGCTTCCTATAACTTATATGCATACATGCATTATCTATGGACACAGACAATAGGGTGGTGAAGGCCTGGGGTGGGGTGGGAATCGGGTAGAGGGGGGCAATGGGGGGATAAAGGGGGACATCTGTAATACTCTCTACAATAATGATTTAAAACATAAGCAAAGTATTGAAAGGTATGTTATTCTCAAAACTGTACTCCATTTTGCTGACAAAGCGGTTCAAAAGGGCATCTAGGAAGTGGAGCTGAGTGATCCATGACTCCTACTTGCTCCTGTAGTGTGTGTTTATTGATATGCTCGAAGGCTGTGAGGTTCTCACTATGCCAGATCACAAAGGGTTTCAATTTGTTGCCTATTATCCTGTCCTTAAAAGCCTTGAAACCTGGCATTGACTTAGCCTTCTTAAAGATGAAAGTCCTTTTAGACATTCATTTCCAGAATAAGGAGGTTTCATCCATATTGAACATTTGCTCTGGCAAGTAATTTTCCTCCATAATCAGCTTATCTGGAGTTGACAAAAAATTATTTACCTGCCCTTACATCAACACCCACAGACTCATCAGCACCATTCACCTTCACATGATGTAGAGCATAATGATTCTTGAATATTTTAAACCACTCAGAGCTAGCAGTAAATTCAACATGGTAGTCAGGTCTAACCTTTTCTTCTAATATTATAAAATTTTGCTTTGGCTATGATCTCATGATGCTGAGAGGGACATGTGTCTGTGGTCTTCAATTCAGGTCATTAGAAGTTTCTCCATGTCTGATATAAGCTCTTCTCAATTTTTAGTTATTTTTGTTGTCTTCAATGAAACATATTCGTTAGGAACATTCATCACTTTGTTTTTGTTCTTCAAGATCATAGCTATGATTGAGGGGACATGCCTAACTGACAAGCAATAACCAACACTTATTTTCCACCTGCATTGAACGTAATCACTTTTTTTTATTTTAAACTAGGGGCCCGGTGCACAAAAATTTGTGCACTTGGGGAGGGGGAATCCCTCAGCCAGGCCTGTGCCCTCTTGCAGTCTGGGACCCCTTGGGGGATGTCCACCTGCTGGCATGCCTGGCCAGTCTGGGTGAGTGGGGATGGCTGTTTGCAGCGAGGCTGGCTGGAATTTATATAACTTCTAAAGTTAAAACTTTGTTGCTTTTACCAGAGCCCTGGTTGAGTTGTCCCTGACAACCCAAGCTCCCAGCACTTCCTTGAGCCCAAGGCTGGAAGCAGGTCTCTGGGATTTATTTATCCTCTATAATTGAAACTTTGTTGCAGAAACTTTGTTGCCACAGCTGGCCTAAGCAGACAGGAACTTTCGCTTCCTGCATCGCCAGGGCAAGCCTCCTGTTTGTTCCAGCTTCGTGGCTGCTGGCTGCCATCTTGGCCGGGTTAATTTGCATACAGTCGCTCTGATTGGCTGGTGGGCATGGCTTGGCTGGTGAGCATGACTAGGTGTCTTGGAGTGATGGTTAATTTGCATATTACTCTTTTATTAGATTACACTAACTGCATCTGGCCATGCATTGCTATGGCTCAGTCTGCTTAAATGGAAAAGAAAGAAAATAGAAAGCACACATTTTTAATATGTTTAATTGTGCAATGCTTGTGATTATACAATGGGCACTCCCAGGTGGCTGCCCCTGGCATGCAGCCATCCCCGCCCTGCCCGGCTGGTCTGGCCTCGCACATGTGCACCTCTGCAGCCCGGGCCACCCAGCGCCGGCCTGTACATCTGCTCCACACAGGCAGCACATGCCCTGTGCACCATGCCCGAAGCGGCCCAGCTGCTCCCAGCTCCTGCCATCAGGGGCCCTTGCCGAAGCCGCCCAAAAGCCAGAGGAAAAAGGAGCCCTACTCTCGCTTACCATGCTCCCCATGAGCCCTTGGCCACCAGTGTGGGGGGGACCTAGGGGGCCACCCGTGCCCTGAGCCCCAGTCCAGCCCTGGCCCGAGGCCCAGCCCCATGCTGGTTGATATTTCGCAACATGATAATTGGCACACTGATTTTCAATTGCAGTACGTGCCGTGGCATCCCTGGCAGATCAAGTGAATTCCAACATTCTGTTGGATAATTAACTGCTTCATCTACTTCCACAACAGAGTTGATGAACTTGTATGTGACTTCCTGGCTTTGAATGTTAGACTGAATAATATTAAGTTCATAGAATGTATTGCTTTTACGTCCAACAGATGGCACTGTTTTTTTAAAAAGCATGTTTTTACCTATTTTTTTCAAAAAAAAAAGTATGTTTTTACCTGTCACAGGTGTGAAAAAACATGTGTGTATTCAAATGTAATGTGTCAAAATTTCAAAGCAATTGGTGAAAAACTTTCGGAGATTTGAGATTTTGAACAAATGAACATTTAAATTTTTATTTATATAGACTAGAGGCCTGGTGCACAAAAATTTGTGCACTCAGGGGGGCCCCACAGCCTGACCTGTGCCCTCTTTCAGTCTGGGACCCCTCAGGGGATGTCCACCTGCTGGCTTAGGCCCACTCCCCCGGTGATTGGGCCTAAGCTGGCAGTCAGACATCCTTCTGGCAGCCCGGGAGCCCTCAGGGGATGTCCACTTGCCAGTGGAGAGCAGGCCTAAGCTGTAATAAGACATCCTTAGCACTGCTGAGAAGGCAGGAGAGGCTCCCACCACCACTTCTGTACTGGCAGCCATCAGCCTGGCTTGTGGCTAAGCAGAGCTCCCCCTGTGGGAGTGCAATGACCACCAGGGGCAGCTCCTGCATTGAACATCTGCATCCTGGTGGTCAGTGTGTGTCATAGTGACCAGTCATTTCCAGTAGTTCTGCTGTCAATTTGCGTATTATTCTTTTATTATATAGAATAGAGGCCTGGTGCATGGGTGGGGGCTGGCTGGTTTGCCCTGAAGGGTGTACTGAATCAGGGTGGGGGTCCCACTGGGGTGACTGGACAGCCTGAGTGAGGGGCTGATTGCTGTTTGCAGACTGCCATAGCTCCCAGTTACCCAAGCTCCAAGTGAGGCTAGCTAGAAGCAGGTATCTGGGGTTTATTTATCTTCTATAATTGAAACTTTGTTGCCTTGAGTGGAGGCCACAGCCTGCCTAGGCAGGTAGCTTCCTCCATAGCTCTAGCTCTGTGGCTGCCAACTGCCATCTTGGTTGGGTAAGTTTGCATATAGTCTCTCTGATTGGCTGGTGGGCATGGCTTGGGATGTAGTGGAGTGATGCAATTGGCATATTACTCTTTTATTAGATATCTTTATTGTTGTTTTTTCTGGTTATAAAAGTAATAAATGGTTATTAAAATATTTCCACATGTACATAAATGTGTAATATGGAAGGCAAATTTTCCCTGTAATCCTGTCCCATAATAGCTAGATCTTTCAGATTATATATATATATATATATATATATATATATATATATATATTGTCTAAAGTTTTAGATATGTCTCCTTTTTCCCCAACTGACCTCTCACCCCAGCCATTTCCTCCCCTGGCAAGGGGACAAGCCCTCATCACCCCAGTGTCTGTGTCCATTGGTTTTATGCTCTCCAGTTCCATCCATGCTGTTGCAAATGGTAAAAGTGCCTTCCTTTTTATAGCAGTGTAGTATTCCATTGCGGATATGTACCACAGTTTTTCATTACACTCATCTGCTGATGGACACTCAGGCTGTTCCCAAATCTTAGCTATAGTAAATTGTGCATATATCCTTTCTGATTGGTGTTTCGGGTTTCTTGGGATATATTCCTAGAAGTGGGATCACTGGGTAAAATGGAAGTTCCATTTTTATCTTTTTGAGGAAATTCCATACTGTCTTCCACAGTGGCTGCACCGGTCTGCATTCCCATGCAGGAGGATTCATTTTTCTCCATATTGTCGCCAGCACTTGTTGTTTGTTGATTTGTTGATGATAACCATTCTGACAGGTGTGACATGGTATCTCATTGTTGTTTCCATTTGCATCTCTAAGATGGCTAGTGACTTTGAGCATGTTTTCATATGTCTCTTGCCCTTAGTATGTTCTCTTTCAAAAAATGTGTATTAAGACCTTTGCCCATTTTTTTATTGGATTGTTTATCTTCCTTTTGTTAAGTTGAATGAGTTCTCTATAAATTTTGGAGATTAAACCCTTATAGGATATAACTTTGGCAAATATGTTCTCCCATGCAGTGGGCTCTGTTGTTGTTATCTTGATGGTTACTTTTGCTGTGTAGAAGCTTTTTATTTTGATGTAGTCCCATTTGTTTTTCTCCTTAGTCTCCATTGCCCTAGGAGCTGTGTAGGTAAAGATATTGTTATGATATATGTCTGCTATTTGGCTGCCTATGGAGTCTTGTAGGATTTTTATGGTTTCCTGTCTCACATTCAAGTTCTTTAGCCATTTTGAGTTTGTTTTTGTAATGGTGTAAATTGGTGATCTAGTTTCTTATTTTTTTTTGCATGTATCAGTCCAAATTTTGCAGCACCATTTATTAAAGAGACTGTTTTGACTCCATTGTGCTCTTGCCTCCTTTGTCAAATATTAATTCAGCATAAAGGGTCAATTTCTGGGTTCTCTATTCTGTACCTTGGTCTATATATATGTCTGTTCTGGTGCCAGTACCAGACAGTTTTGAGAAGCATGGCTTGGTAATATACCTTGATATCTGGTAATGTTATCCCTACAACTCTTTTCTTCTTTCTCAGGATTGTTGTGGCTATTTGGGGTCTTTTTTTATCCAGATGAATTTTTGGAGTTTGTTCTAGATCTTTGAACTATGCCATTGGTATTTTAATGGGGATTGCATTGATTCTGTAGATTGCTTTGCGTAGTAGGACATTTTAATGATGTTGATTCTAATGATCCATGAACATGGTATGTTCTTCCATCTGTTTATGTCTTCCGCTATCTCTTTTTTCAATGTCCTGTAGTTTTCCAAATACAGGTCTTTTATGTCCTTAGTTGGATTTATTCCTAGCTATCTTAATATTTTTGTTGCAATGGTAAATGAGATTGTTTTTTTCCATTTCTCTTTCTGTGAATTCATTATTTGTGCATAAAAAGGCCATAGATTTCTGGGTGTTAATTTTGTATCCTGCTATATTGCCAAATTCATTTATTAGGTCTAGTAGTTTTTTGATGGAGTCTTTGGGGTTTTCTATGTATATTATCATGTCATCTGCGAATAAGAATAGTTTTACTTCTTCTTTTCCAATTTTGATGTCTTTTATTTCTCCTTGTTGTCTGATCACTATGGCCAGCTCTTCCAGTACTATATCGAACAGGAGTGGTGAGAATGGGCACATCTGTCTTGGTCCTGTCCTTAGGGGAAATGAGTTTAGTTTTAGCCCATTGAGTATGATGTTGGCTGTCGATTTGTCATATAAGGCTTTTATTGTGTTGAGGTATGATCCCTCTATTCCCACTTTGCTGAGAGTATTTATCAAGAAAGGCTGTTGAATTTTGTCAAATGCTTTTTCTGCATCAAATGACATGACTATGTGATTTTTATCTCTCAATTTGTTTATGTGATGTATCACATTTATTGATTTGCGGATATTGTACCATCCTTGCATCCCTGGAATATATCCCTCGTGATCGTGCTGTATGATCTTTCTAATGTAATGCTGAATCCAATTTGCTAGAATTTTGTTGAGGTTCTTAGCATCTATGTTCATCAAGGATATTGGCCTATAATAGTTATTTGGGGAGGATGGGGAGGGTTTGTGGTGTCTTTATCTGGTTGTGGGATTAGAGTAATTCTGGCTTCATAGAAAGAGCTTAGAAGTGTGCCTACTTCTTGAATTTTTGGAATATTTTGAGGAGGATAAGTTTTAGTTCTTCTTTGAATGCTTGCTAGAACTCCCTTGTAAACCATCTAGACCAGGGCTTTTGTTTGCTGGAAGCTTTTGATTGCTGCCTCAATTTCTTCAGTAGTTATCAGCCTATTCAGGTTTTTTTATTCTTCTTGATTGAGTTTTGGAACCTTGTATTTTTCTAAGAATATGTCCATTTCATCTAGGTTGTCCATTTTGTTGGAATAAAGCTGTATAGTATTTTTTCATGATTGTTTGTATTTCTGTGAAGTTTGTTGTTACTTCAGCTCTTTCATTTCTGATTTCGTTTATCTGTGTCCTCTCTCTTTGCTTCTTGTGAGCCTGGCTAGAGTTTCATCAATCTTGTTTATCCTTTCAAAGAACCAGCTCTTGGTTTTGTTGATCATTTGTATTGTGTTTTTTTTTTTGTCTCTATGTTGTTTATCTCCACTCTAATCTTTATTATTTCCTTCCTGCTGCTTATGTTGGACTGTTCCTTTTGCTTTCTTTCTAATTCTTTGAGTTATATATAGGGTTAGATAATTTGTTAGCATTTTTTCTTTTCCTTCTTTTCCTTTTTTTTTTTTTTTTTTTTTTGAGATAGTCTTGTAGAGCTATGAACTTCCCTCTCAAGACTGCTTTCACTGTGTCCCATAGATTTTGGATTGTTGTGTTTTCATTGTCATTTGTTGTCATGATGCTTTTTATCGCTTCTTTGATATCTTTGGTAACCCAATCATTCTTTAATAGCATTCTATTTAGTTTCCAGGTGATTTTTTTTTATTGTAATTGGTTTCTAGTTTTATGCCATTGTGATCTTATCAGACGCTTGTTATGATTTCCATCTTCTTGAATTTGAAGAGACTTTGTCTGTGTCCCAATATGTGGTCTGTCTTGAAAGTGACCCAGTTGCACTTGAGAACAATGTATTTTCTGTGTCTTTGGGGTGAAATGTTCTGAAGATGTCAATTAAGTCCACCTGATCTACTGAGTCATTTAGGATTGATGTTCTTTGCTGATTTTTTGTTTAGAGGATTTGTCCATTGATGTTAGTGGATATTAAAGTACCTTATTGTGACTGTATTGCTGTCAGTCTCTCCCTTAATATGCTCCAGAAAGTTTTTTATGTGTTTGGGTGGTCCTGTATTGGGTGCATATATGTTTACCAAAGTTATATCTTCTTGTTGAATTGCCCCCTTTAGTATTATGAAGTGGCCTTCCTTATCTCTTGTTATTCCTTCACTTTGAGCTGAGCAAGGAATAGAAAACCTTGCTTATACAAATATAAGTATTGGTATCCCAGCTTTCTTTTTTATTTCCATTCATCTAAAAAACCTTTTTTCGTTCCTTCACCATCAGTCTGTGTGAGTCTTTTGTTCTAAGGTGAGTTTCCTATAGATAGCAGATATATGGGTCATGTTTTCTTATACACTCAGCTACCCTATGTCTTTTGATTGGGGCATTGATTCCATTTACATTTAAAGTTATTATTGATAGGTACTTGTTTTTTGCCATTTTTATTCTTTATGTCTGTGTTCCTTTTTCCATTTCTATTTCTTCTTTTTACAGCAGACTCTTTAGCATTTCTTGCTTTGCTGGTTTGGTGGTAATAAACTCACTTAGTGCTTTTTTGTCTGTGAAGCTCCTGATTTCCCCCTAAATTTTGATTGATAGCCTTGCTGGGTAAAGTATTCTCAGAATCAGGCCCTTCCTTTGCATGACTTTGTATATTTCGTTCCATTATCTTCTGGCCTGTAGTGTTGTTTTTTTTTTGAGAAATTAGTTGCTAGTCTGATGGGGGATCCTTTGTAGGTAACTTTCTGTCTCTCTCTGGCAGGCTTTAAGATTCTTACTTTGTCATTGGTGTTTGCCAATTTAATTATGTGTCTTGGTGTCGGTCTTTTTAGATTTGGGACTCCAAATCCTATTTGAGACTCTTTGAGTTTCTTAGATTTGTGTGAGTTTTTTCTTTCTTCTTTCCAATATCAAGGAAGTTTCCTGTAATTATTTCTTCAAAACAAGTTTTCTATTCCTTGCTCAGTTTCCTCTCCTTCTGGAACCCTTATTATGCTGATGTTGTTTCATTTCATGTTGTTCCAAAGTTCCCTTAGACTCTCCTCCTGTTTTTTAAATTTTTTTTCTAGGTGTTGCTCTGCTTTTGTATGTTTTTCTACCTTGTCTTCTAGCTCACTGATGTGGTCCTCTGCTTCTTCTAGTCTGCTGTTGATGCTTTCTATTGAGTTCTTTATTGCAGCAATGTCATTTTTCATTTCTTTTTGGTTCTTCATTTCCTCTTGGTTTTAGCCATATTATTGAATTTGTCTTCCATCCTTTTCAGCGACCTTACGACCATTGCTCTGAATTCTT
>PVJC01046778.1:0-13189 GCA_004026665.1 Murina feae
CAGGTCGAGGGACCCCACTAGTCCATGAATCCGTGTACCAGGACTCTAGTTTGAATTATAAACTCAATTAATAGGTATTTTAAAAATACTCCTCCTGAAACTGGTGTATTGCTAATACTAACCAAAAACTGTCTTCTTCCTCTGCGATAAAAAGTCAACTGGGAGAAGAGGGGGTGTGTTCAGATTCCTGATCCAGAAAAGAGAAGGGAAGGGACCTTTGTCCTGAATTAAATTTGTTGGCAACAAAAACAGATTTCTCTGAAGAAATGTATATGAAAGCCACGCCTGGGACTTTTGAGTGGGATTATGTTGAATATGCATGACACACAAAAGGAAAATGTTCATTACTTACAGATGTGCTCCAAGTCCTGCTTTCTTCCTTTTTTGGAATATCAAACAGAGGGAAGAAGTTTGTAGCCATGTTATTATAAGCAACGCTGCCTCCCCATCACTCAACCTAGAATAGTCCAGTATTTATTTTGCTATCCATATGACCACAGTTTAGACTAGAGTAAAAATAGAAGCCGTGTGAGTCTAACCTGAAAAGTCCCAAGTGCCAGAGAGGGTCTGTATTAATATATTCGGACTGAAATAACGAGATTCTGTTTCCTGGTGGTGTTTGGCAGCAGGAGAGGGGAAAAAACGAGATTTGGAATTTATTTCTAATTCAGAAGTGTTTTGTAAAAACTACCATAATGGAACAGACTCCAAGGCAAGCGGAGGAAGCCCACAAACTCTGGTTTAGATTTAATAATTCACTCCAAGGGGTTTTCAGCTGCTGGAATTTTAGGACCCCAAGGCACAGCCACCTATAGTCTCCACCCTACATGCGGGCTGACAGAATGCCACAGGAAAATGGGCAAGATCTTAGGGCCAAGGAGCGGGCCTTGCCCTTCCAGGCTCTGGGCCCTGCAGAGAAGGAACCTGTGCTCCACATACTTGGCACATGGGATTCCCACATGAGCCCGTGCCGCAGGTCTAAGCCAGCACTGAGACTGAATGTCAGCACGGACATGGACACTTTATGACTGGCCAGTGAAGACTATGGGATAGGTGTCACCTACCAGCAATGGGCACAAGCCCCTTAGGAAACACTCTGCTCGTGTGTTTTAAGGAAATGTAAAACCTACTAGACCTTCTGACCAGATAGTTCAGCTCTCAGGAATTATCCTAAGGAAATCTTCGAAAAACAAGAAGAGTTGGGGTGTTTATTAATGCATTAAAGGGAATCGCTGAATATGTAAAAAAATTATGCATAATACATGGGCACTGACAGTAGTATGGTAAAGGCCTGGGGGGGGAGCGTGCAGGATGGAGGGGGTCAAGGGGGAAAAAGAGGGGCATTTGCAATATTTGCAACAATAAAGGTAAACTTTAAAAAAAGAGAAGGGAGACCACTGAGGCAACAAAAGGCCAACTTCAGAGGGGTAGCTATGTGAATTATATATGCCATGAATTTTCTTATAGCATTAAAAATCATATACCATACAACAACGAAGAATGTTCAGACTACACATTAAATTTAAAAAGCATATGTTGTTTTAATATTTTCTAATATTGAAACTCTATTAAAATTTCATATCCATTTGGCCAGGCGCTGAAATGGGAATGAAAAACAAAAAAACAGTGAGGTGGGCTTGTGAATGCTTTCTTTCCTAATTGCTATTACTATGACATTAACACACACACACACACACACACACACACACACACACACACGGTGCTAAATGTCCAGAAAGCAAGACCAATGAGTCCATGGTCACAAATGGCCAAGGGGAGCTTCCAAATAGTACAAATGACTTCTAATAACTTAATTATGAATCATTTAACAGTTAATACATTCAAACAGAGATTAAGTGCATTCCATTTTTAAAAATTTACCCACAGCATGCTATGGGTGTGTAAGTGACAGCATGAAAAAATCTGCACACTGGGAAAGTGCTGCTCTGAAGTCACAAAGGCAAAGGTCCAGTAAGAGGAATATTCAATCTCAAGAGTCTCATTCTAAAATGTCTGGAATCTAGTTATACCCACCTCATCAGCTGCTCTCTCCTCCTGGGTTGTGTAAGGCAAGGAAACCACTCCATGTCAAGGTGAGGTTGCCGGCTTTCCCAGAGCAGTTCCGCCCAGCATAGTCCCCTGCAGTGGGGGCCCTGCCAGCAAGCTCCCCAGATGTTCCTCACTGCTCTGGCTGCTCAGGGCCCTCCCGCCACTCAGCTCTTCCGTCTGCTAAGAGAGCCTCTCAGACCGCCTCTCCTTTTGCCCATTCCAGAAAGCCTTTGGGTCAACACAGCGACCACCTGATCTCACAGAGCTTTTTCAAAGAAGATGACACTTGCAGCTGGTTCCTTTACTGGAAAGAAGCAATGCTAAGCAGAAGGGGATAAATCAAAAGGTGATGCGATCGCTGATTTCCAAACTGGAGTCAAGCTGCTCCGAACTGTTAATACTCCAAGTGAAGTCACAGCGGGGTTGCACAGGGTGCCCAAAAAATTATTCACATTCCTGAGATCTCCTGGAAACAATACCCTGATTCTGCCCAAGACTCAGCCCCAGGCCCTGGATTCCTTTTTGCTATAGTATAATAGGAACTGTTCTTGACCAAACTTCTTTCAGCCAAGTAAAACAAACAACGAGGGCCAGCCGCTTTTAAAGAAATGGCTTCCTTGCTGGAGGAACCAGGAAAGGATTTGAAGGTATTTAGAGTCCATTATGAAATCCATCACAGACCCTGCACGGCACTCCCCCAGGCTGCAGCATGACCCTGGAGGCAGGAACACGAGCTCCCAGACAAAAGGGCGCGCTCCACAGGGAGAGTGTACCCAGTCACAGGACCGGTGCCATCGCCAGGCAAATGCATTTTAGAAAGCACTTCCGTTGATGCCTGAGTAATTTATTGGAAGAGAACATTTACGGTCCTGCCAAACGAAGAGGAAAGGAGACCTGTGGACAGTCACAGTTCCCTCCCCAACAATTCCTACTTTATTGGCTGTGCAAAATGACAGACAGCCAAAGCCTTCCCAAATGTAACCGAATCCATCTCAGCACGACCTTCTGTCTTCCTGATCTACCTCCGTCAGACTCTCCATGTGAAGACGGTCTGCTGATGCAGCCCTGTACTGATTCTTACTATCTGGTGAGGATGAGGAGGAGGAGGAGGAGAAAACTCTGTGAGACAGTAAGATAGCATGCTCAATGAAAAAATAAGATTTAAAAAGCACTTTAGAGACCATATTTTAAAAAAACATATTATTATTACTCCTATTGGCTGCCAAATTAGGGGGTGATTCAGGGTAATTCTGGGATAATTAAGACTCAGTTGAAACACACATTCAAAAGTACCATTTTGTAAGAGCCATAGCGTTTAGTTTTCCAAAAAAAAAAAATACGGGACATAAAGAAAAGCAAATAGTTCTAAGTCAAAAATCTGACCATTTGAAGTAATTTTTTCCCCCCTCCAAGTGAGTCCAGTAATAAAAGCAGCTTTCTGGTTAATTCACCCAGTTGTGTTTTTTGTTTTTTTGATGTTGTTTTTTTTTTGGTTAATCCTTACTAGAGGACTTTTTTTCCTATTGATTTGAGAGAGAGTGGGAGAGAGGGGGAGAGGGAAAGAGGAGAAAGAGAGAGAAACATCGATGTGAGAGAGCCACATCGCCTGGCTGCCTCCAGCACAGGCCCCAACCAGGGTGGGGAGCCTGCAGTGCAGGTCCGTACCCTTGACGGGCCAGGGCCATTTCCCCAGTTCTGAAGCAAGCCATCTCCAAGGCCTCTGTGGTGCTTCAGCGCCTGAGGGAACTGAATGAAAAGGGATGACGATGAACGGAACACTGTACTTCCTAAAAGTTCCCGCATCCCCGGCGTCTCCCATTCCTTGCAAACGGATGGGCCACCGTATTCCTGCCAATGCCTCTGTGAAGCAACCCATGTCAAGAAGCCCCCCCTTTTTAGGAGGAAAGCCACCTGGGCTGCCTGTCACGTCTTCATTCCCCAGAGAGCACAGCGTCTCCCTGAGAATGAACAGCCGTGGGCGCCCAGCCCACATTCATGGTCTCTCACTCAGGTCCTGTCACTTGCTTTTCAAGATGAGACCTGTTCCTAATAGAGTTAACCGCTCCAGGCACCCGCCTCCAGACAGCGCCTCTGCCCACAGAGCCGGGTTTGCTATGTAATTGGTACAAGATCAGCGTGCGGCCTCGGAATAGCCTGGCCACGGGCTCATGTGTTAGATGCCCACGAAGATACGTCCTCCTCTCCACATGGTTCTCAGGACACGGAGGCAGGGGAGCTATCAGCTTCCATTACTCCTCGCTTGGACGGAACACACCTGCCCACAGCCAAGGCTCGGAACAAAAGATACACTTCCGACGCTCTCTCCCTGCTATTAGCCTTGTACACTTGCTTCTTGCCCCTCCTGCGACGGAGGCCGAATGACTGCAGCTGCCTGGGTAACCTCTCTGGCATGCAGGCCAACAGCTCCTCACCTAATAGCCACTCCTCTGCCCCCGCCGCCCTGGCCCACGGTGAAGCCACAATACCTCCAAGTGGCCACATTGCAGCTCTGCCCCCTGGAAACACACTGGGAACTGCTGACGCTCATACCAAAGAAGAATGTTTTTAATAGAGATTATTCTTTCAAAATCCTTTACAAAAGCAGCTATGATCAATCGTGCTAGGGGCTCTGGAAAAAGCTGCCACTTGGAAATCACTAATATTGATTCTTTTCCCATTCACGGCTTTTAAGAAGAGACTCCCATGCGAAGAAACCATAATCAATTTCTCTCGACTTCGCTAACATGGAACAGTATCTAAAGCTAAAATAGGTTTCCAAAATTAAATTAAAGCCATAGCAGAAATAAGAAATCCATCTGTTCACCTGCCTTGCATTCGAGGGACATGTTTGCTTTGAAAAGTCGGTCAAACGAATGCAATAATTATTAAATGCTGATTAAACCTCCGCAACTCTTGTTAAGGGTTGTTCTGCAGGTGACACTAGCTGAAGGATTAAAGGGAAATCTGCTTTCTTTGGAGATCTGGCATGTCCCATTCTTCATCTGGAAGATAATACACTATTTTCTTTGTGCCTATTCTTAGAGAAAACTATCAATTCTAAGCCTGTGTTTATAAGACAGTCATGATTCCAAGTGGTCACATCCTGACTGAACGTCCAAATACCAGAGTGTTTTAAGTCTTTTCACAGGAATTCAAGCCGATATATTACCCTGTCAAACCTGCCTTTCCACATTAGGCCTCTTAGAAACTCTAGCATTTCAAAAGGTGAAAAATCGATGCTTAAAGCTGCAATGTGCGTACAGCGCAATCCGTCATCTTCATTTAAAAATTATATTAAATACCCTCACAAGCATCAAGAGCCAATTTCCAGGTTAGGCATTAAGAAAAAATACACAATTTAATGTCATGTCTGCTATCCACACTTCTGCTTAGAGAAAAACATACCAAAGACTTTATGAAAATGCCATACATAAAATGCATACAGACCTGAAATCTAAGTATATTGGCAGCCCATTAATACTTGGTGTCAGCGTGGCACTCACTATGCGAAGGAAATTAGATCTGATCAAATCCAAAGAACTGGCAAAAAAAAAAAAAAAATCCAAAAAACAAACAAACAAACAAAAAACACCTTGCCATTCGCTTTGTTCCCAAGTAAGAGTAATTTCAATTTCAAGGCAAATATCTGATGATCATTCAGGTGTCACATTCCTGGCCTCCTGCAACCTGGGAGTTGACTAGAGGGATGGGTATACAATCTGCCATTTTATTAGTTGAGCAGTTTCACTCCCTCTCCACACCCACCCCAACCCCTCAAATTAGAGAAAGCCTCTGCTTTTTCACCGAACTAAACAAGCAGGAGCCGAGAGTTCTGTAAAACTCCTTAACACTGGCTGATCAAGGGCCTGAACCTTTGTCAAGCCCTGCCTCCTGGGGCTGTCACACAAGGAGGATTTCACAGCTTCACTGGCCCAGACAACCTTTTTATCCCCCAGGAAGTTATTTTAAGCAACTTTTCTCCAGCAAACAAATCTTTAGCCTTCCTCTCTGCCATTGTGAAATTGTCACAGCACAAAGCAGTTCAAGCATTGAAGCCGAAATCAGCCTGGTCAACTAATTTCAATTCCACCCTTCTGTTTGAATGTTCTAGGATCAAGGCTGTCCGGTAAAACTTACTATGACAACAGAAATGCTTCATATGTGCCTCGTCCAAAATGGTAGGCACTGGCCACATAGTGGCTACTGAGCAGTTTAAGTGTGGCTAATGCAACAGGCGTTCTGATTTATTTTTTTTTTACTTATAATCAATTTAAATTCAAATAGCTTCATGTGGCTTGGTGGCTACTGTGTTAGGGAAATTCTAGCAGGAATTTTTAAACTGCTGTTGACAGCCGAGATCAGAGCCATCCACTGATGCTGGGCGAAGCCATGGCAAGGTTAAATGTATTTTTTAAATATGTTTTTATTGATCTGAGAGAGAGAGGAAAAAAGAGGGAGAGAGAGAGATAGAAACATCGATGAGAAAGAAACATCCACATGGACTGGCTGCCTTCTGCACGCCCCACACTGGGGGTCCAGCCCACAACTGGGGCATGTGCCCAGACCAGGAACTGAACCATGACCTCCTCCTGGCTCATAGGTTGTTGCTCAGCCACCTAGCCAGGCTGGCCACGCTAAATGCTCTCTCCTTAAACAACACCTCACGGTAGTAAACATCAACGCCCAACAACGTAATTGCCTTTTCCATCACTCTCCCCTGGCCCTATATACCTGCCAGAAAAATTAAGGATTCAATCGTTTGAACATAAACAGCAAAACCTATGAATGAAGAATCAAACTGTGGCACAGTATAATATTATTCTGGGATAAAATGAAGCGCTATCAAGTCACCAAAGGACATAGAGGAACCTTAAGTTCATAACACTAAGTAGGGGGAAAAAATCTGCAAAGGCCACATTAATGCATGATTTCACCTATATGAATGACATTCTATGAAGACAGCAAGAAGATCAGCGATTGCCAGGGGTTCTGGGGGCGGGGGAGAAAGAAGGGGTGAAAGGGTGAAGCATAGGGTTTTGAGGATAACAAAACTGTATGGAACTGTAATGACAAGTACATAACATTATGCGTTTATCAAATCCCATAGAACTGTACAACACAAAATGTAAACCTTAATGCAAACTATGAACTATAGCTATTAACAGTGTACCAATACTGGCTCATTAATTGCACTATACAGAAAAGTACATAATAAAAACAAAGTTACACAATAAGAGAAATGGGGAGGGTAGAGAAGTATATAGAACTCTATGTACTATCTGTTCAATTAGTCTATATATTTTACAGTGTGACAAATAATAATAATAAAGCCTATTATACCATGAGGTGCAAATGCCTGGAAAACTCCTGAGGCCCACCCAAACATTCTGCCCTGTGCTGGAGTGACAACAGATTTTTGGCAAATCGTCACACAAGAGATGGTTCCTAGCTGCTAACAACAGTTGTACCTGGCTGCCTCAGCCATGGCGTCTGACTCAATTAGCTTTACCAAATTAATAAACATTCCTAGATCAGCCAAGGGACTTTTGTGCATGCATTTAAGCATAACCAATGGACACAAAACACTGGGAGTGCAGGGGGGAAAAGGGATATATGTACTAATCTTTGTAAAGCTTCATGTAATTAAAAAAAATTTTTAATAAAATAAAATTAAATTTAAAAAAAATCGTGGATTTCTAAAAGTTGTAAGTGGATCATTCACAGTGGTGATGGGTATTACGAATTCTCATTCACTCATTCCATCCCTGCCTCCACTGCTGCATTAAGCAACGAGGGAACTGACAACAGCAGACAGGTGAGTGCCGTCTTTTCCGGGGAAAGTGGCTCCTCTGTCTAACGTACGAAGCGAAGTGCTCCACCACTGTCCCTTCACGGAGCTGTCACAATCACTGGATGCACTGACAAATCACAGGTGATAAAAATTCTAGCGCATGGTAGTTTAAATGACAAAACTAAAAAAGACATTCTTGGAGAAATCTGAATATAGACTGGACATTAGAAAATATTATAGAATCATCACTAACTTTCTAATATAAGACATAGTCCTTGTTTATAGCAGGTGAATGCCAAAGCATACAGGGGATAAGTCTACTGTTGACCAAAATGTACTATCAATAGTACAACCCCCCCCCCCATCTAAATATAAAAGAGAATAAAGCAAACATGGTGGAATACTACCAATTACTGAATTTAGGCAGAAGAGACTGTCCTACCTGACACACAGAGGCAGGAGCAGACCATGTATATATGTGTGTGGCCTTAACGGAATTCATGAATGTATTCAAAAGGCTAAAGAAACAGAAGTAGAGGTAAACATTACAGGCTATGCCCTAGCCTGTTTGGTTCAGTGGTTGGAGCATCAGCCCACAGGCTAAAGGGTCTTGGGTTTGATTCTGGTCAAGGGCATGTACCTGAGCTGCAGGCTTGATTCCCGGTCCCTACAAGGGCACCATCTGGGAGGCAACCACTTGATATGTCTCTCTCAGATCCATGTTTCTCTCTTTCTCTCTATCTCTTCCCTCCCTTCCACTCTAAAAGTCATTGGGAAAAAAATATCCTTAGGTGAGGATTAACAAAATTATAGGCTCTGAGTGGCTCAGATATTACCACCAGCAAAACAAAACTTGGCCTCCGTGAGCACGTGAGTCATGGGGAGGTTATTAAAACATCCGTGTCAAGAGAATGGCATTTCAGAACTTCACTCCTATCTCTATCCTCCCCAACTCCTTCATTTAATGAAATAAGAATAGGTGGTAGCACCAAATCCTAAATTATTAATTTATTCCATATTAACATATTAATAGGGCAACTTGAAAATTCAAGATGTAAGCTTATGGTTTGTGTTATCCTTCAGTAAATGGCTTATGAAAACACACATAATGAGAGCGACGTAATGGTAGAGAACAAAGCCTTGTCCCTGGTCACAGCCTTCTCTTTAACACGGGTCTGCATTTACAAGAGACACAGCCGGTGGACGCAGTGATTCTGTTCCAGGCACACCTGCCAAAGAGATGCCAATTCGCAAACCTCTTCAGCAGCTTTGCCTCTGAAGGGAGCGCAGCAAATAATCTCCACTTTTCATGAAGTTTTAGAAAGGCTTAGATTTCTAGTTGCTTAGAACATACACTCAATTGAATGATTTTTTTTTCATCCTTCTTCTGTTTTCCATAACATAAAGATGGGAGACGTTAAGTGTCTTTCTACAGACAGCATCCAAGTGCCTCCAAATCTTCCTCGGAGAGCTGGCAGATGCCGGTGCACAGGTGTGGTTCTGATTACAACAGTGCAAGGTCCTACAGCCTCTGTGCAGAGCAGGCCCGGCTTTGCTGCTTTTCAGCTAATGGAGATATTGCACCTGGTAACCACAGACTATCACTCTTGGCTGGCTGTGGCTTGGGGGGGGGGGGGAGAAGACGTGGGAGAGGAGAACTGCCGTTTTTGCAGGGAATGTGTAGGGGTAACTATGGTTTAAATTCTAAATAGCCAAATGGCAATTCTCGATAAATTCCTAACGGGACAGCTGCTGTATATACTTGAATTCAGATACATCGTGAATAGGTTTTCTTGCTGCTGATACAGCAGACAGAATGTGGCAACAGTGCCATCCTTTCTCTTCCCCCAGAGTTTCCAGGTGCAGACTCTAGGTCTCCTGGTAGCTCAGCTGCCAAGCAGGGTCTTCCAATCTCTTTCCAGCCTTGTCAACCTCCCAAGGTGGTTAGAGACTTGAGAGGGCTCCTGGTGTGAAGATGCTGGCCACCGTGTATCCACTTAAGGTAAGGGTTGATTCATTCATTCATTCATTGAGCACTGACTACGTGTAGGGTGCTAAGACCACAAAACTGAGTATGTGTGGACACTAACTAGGCAGGGGAAAGAGGTGTGGAGGACAGGGAGAAAATAAGGGAAATGGAGGCATGGGGATTGGTAGCATGGAGGGGGTCAAGACGGGATGGCGAACTCAGAGGAGTCCCAGTTCTGCAGTGACTGGTAGAATGTGTGAGATGAGACTGTGGATGGTCAGATCCTGGAGGGCCTTTGGGGGGGGGGGGGGATTTGTATTTATTCTCTAAGCAAATGAAGGACTTGAAGGGGAAGTTTAAATTTGTTTATTTTGGAAATATCTGGGTTGGGTGTAGTATAGACGATGGATTAGAGGGGCTGGACTGAATCAGGGTGAAGAGTCAAATTATGGCTGTAATTATGTAAGAAGTCAAGGGTGGAAGGATGGAAAAGGAGAAGATGGAATCAATAGTATTAATGTGGGTAAAATCTCCAGCTCCTGCCACTGGTTAAGTAAGGGGTGAGAGAGGATATGATTTTTTTAAAAATGACAACAGCAGCTGCTATCCTTAAGGAGTCTTTATCCCAAAACATGACCAATAGCCCACAAGGCAGGTTTTAATTCTGAATTTACAACTGACCCTTAGAGATCACATGGTCTGCCCACCATCACCTAAATATTAAGTCTAACACCCAGTTTCTGATTTGGTCCCCAGAATGAAGAGTAGAGCCCCACACTGACTCAGGAATACAGGAAGAGACAGGTGTGGAGGTCACACACTACGTTGTGTTAAAACAGGAGTTTGAAGAATGAGCAAGCAGGAAAGCAGGAGGTACTAGCAGGACTTACCTAAAGTAAGATCAGAACTGATTCATGATAGATAATCGTGTCCCCATTTATGTTGAGTAACTGGATTGGCGTAATTATTTTGGCCACCTGTGGGAATGTCAGGCCACAGGGCAGTTGGGAGGTAGAGAATCCTGCACTGAACACTGAGAGTGGGCTTCCTTATCTAAAAGATGAGAAAACAGCAATGCCAACCTTCCAGGTTTCACGTGAAGATGAAAGACATGTGTGAACCAGCTAGAGAAAACTGTAAAAGAAAAACCCAATACAAGTAATCCTATATAATAAAAGGCTAATATGCAAATTGTCCACTTGACCAGGAGTTTGACCAAGAGTTTGACTGGGAGTTAGACCAGGAGACAGGGCTGGCCAGCCAACCACCTGAAGCCCCTCCCTCTGGCCGCCTCCCTCCACCCTGATCAGGGGTGGGGACGGCCAGCCAACTGCCCCAGCGCCTCCCCCAAGCCTACCCGGCCCAATTGGCCCTGATCAGGGCAGGCTGACCAGACCCCACCTATGCACAAATTCGGGCACCAGGCCTCTAGTTATTTATATTTGTGTAGATGCATCTGCTCTTTTAGGCAGGTCAAGTACTCTGTTAAAAAAAAGTGACTGGCTGCTCCTTAAGCTCAAGCCACCTCCTGGGAGATCACATGGCTTTCTCAGTCCTTCATAACTAAACCCAGTGTTCATGATCATCGCTCAAGAACACAACCAAACAAAAGAAACTGATCAGGACTGAAAAATAAATGAATAAAGAATCTGTAACTAAGCCTAACTCCACTTCCATATGAACCTACCGAAATAGGAGTTCCTCAGGAGTTTAGAAAGTGGTGAATTAATGTAGTTGGTGACATCCATTAGATGGCTGACCATTTGACAGTAAACACAGACGACAAGCTGCGACCCCACTGATATGGGTCACACCAGGTGCAGAGCTGAGCAATCTAGAAATGGTGCGATACACTTCTGGTTTGTGGCTCAGATCTCAATAATTACAGGAGGGACAGACCACGCCTCCATTTTTTTTTTAAAGAAAATCCACTTAAACAGCACCTAGGCTACCAGGAAATGATGTCTAGTCATTCCAGGAAGCACAGAGGTACCCAGGCAACTTTTAATCTCCAAAAAGCCTGGGGAATTACAGTCACCTCTCCCACGCACAACACCCCGGATGCCCAGAGCCACTAGACCCGTCCCACTGGGGAGTTCAAGGGTGATCATCATCGCTGGCTGGACTCACCGGTCCCCAGTAGTAGGTACAGATATTTCACAGGCCAGAAAATGTTTACGCAAAAGGAAAGATTTTAGGTATTAACCATGTTCCCCTCTAATGTGAGCAAACATTTCCATCAGAGGCTCTGGAGTCAAAGACTATTAGGAAAATGATTCACCTGGTGTGTGGTTGCCTCTCATTGTCCCAGGCCCCATGTAATAACAGATAACGAGGCCGCCAAGGTGGACCCAGGAAACCACTTGTCCACAAGACAGCAGTGATGGCCTTTTTATACGAGAATAAACACTTCCCAACTTCTGTTCCCAACAACACTCCACTACTGAGAACACCAACCCTTCAGTTTACTTGTTTGAGCCAAGAACTTCCTGGAGAAAGTCTGCCTGGGCAATCATAATAAATGCCCCCGAGCCTTGACAGAGCCAAGATCCCAAGGTGCTAATGACACTGTGATCTCTCCCTCTGGGTCCCAAAAGCCACCAGGCTCACAAAGATGAAGGTTCACGAAACAGGACACGTTCAAGGTACCGCCTTTGAGATTTTGTATTATTTGTGACAATTCCAGCTCGTGGCCCGTCAAATTTTCTTCCATCTCAACACAGATTTGTTGTCGGGCATTGTACTCCACTCGCCGACAGGATGGGGCGGTGACCTCTGGGCACCCGCCAGTGACCGAATAATTAGAAAACAGTGTGCTCTTTGCTAGCAGAACAAGCACATCACCGCCGAAACAAGCAAATCCCAAACTCCAAACGCAGTGTCAGGTTCAGTCAGATGAACTTGCCATACTGCAGGTCCGAAATGTCAGCAATTTCCTATGGTTTTAGTCTATAAAGAATTTACATTTTGCCCAACCTGCGTGGCAACCCCCTCCACTTCGGCAACCATCAACTTATTCTTATATCCATGGGCCGGTTTCTGTTTTGTTCTGTTTAATCCTTTGTTTTATTTAGATTTGAGATATAAATGAAATGATACATTATTCGTCTTTCTCTGACTTATTTCACTTAGCATAATAACCTCTAGGTCCATTCATGTTGTTGGAAATAACAAGATTTTCTTCTTTTTTATACCTAAATAATATTCCACTGCATATATACCACATCTTCTTTACCCACCCATCCACTGATGGACACCTAGGTTGCTTCCACATGTAAAGCACTGTGAACAGCCTGGCCCATTGGTGCTCTGGGTATTTACTACGTCAACAAATCACATTAACATGTCTTGCTATTTCCATTTCAGGACTGACTTTGCAC
>PVJC01046779.1:0-13170 GCA_004026665.1 Murina feae
GGGCAATTCCAGCTAAATGGCCACCACCATCTTAGTTGAGTTAATTTGCATATTTGCTCCTGATTAGTTGGTGGGCGTGGCTTGTGGGTGTAATGGAGTGAGGGTCAATTTGCATATTACTCTTTTATTAGATTAGGTAACTAACTCCTCAGGAATGAAGAGATATTATTTATCTTGTGTAATTTTTTAAATTAGCAAATGCTCCATATCACCAGTCACTTAGCAAACTTATGAAGTGTTCATGTCTATTCAATTGGTAGCTGTTTACCCCAATCACATTTATACTGCCTTCAGCAGAAGTGATGTGAGTAATATAATACTCCAAGCTCATTGATGAAAGGCTATGCTTATAATTTCTTAAGAAAACACAAACTTTTCAATGTATGTAAGTTCTGCTTTCCTGGTTCTGAAAAGTCCACTGAAGGCTCATCGGGACTCCCATGTCCTTTTCAACTTCCAGCAGCAAAAAGTATTGTCAGAACACCCAAGAGTCTCTGAATAATAATTTTGTAGACAACTTTTTTTCCAATATATCAGTCAATAATTTTGGCCCACTGTTATTTTGAACTGTGAGCTCCATCTAGGGAAAGTCACCTAAAGTTGAATACAATGTAGATTGAATGTGAGTATCTTTATATATAAAAACTAAGCGATTGAACAACCAAACAGCCCATCGACCAGTCGCATGATCTCTATGACCCACACTCAATGCAGGAGCTTCCCCCTGGTGGTCAGTGCACTCCCACAGCCAGCCTCCCCCAGCCAGGCAACCACCCGCGGTCCCTCACCCCAGCCAGCCTGGCCGTGGCCAGCCCTGATTGGGGCAGGCTGGCCGGGCCCCACCCCTGCACGAATTTGTGCACCAGGCCTCTAGTATAACGTATTTGAGAGTGACTTTTTTGAGTTGTACTTGACCAAAAAATAAAAAATCAAAACTTAGCTGAACAAAACAAAATGTGTGCTGGGTATCATCGCTGAAAGTCTAGCGTGAGCCTCAGGCACGGCTGCATCCAGGCCCTTGGTCTGCATTTCTCGTAGCTCTGTTTTTCAGAGCTGGGTTCATTTTGGGGCAGGAAACTTGAGGACAAAATGGCCACCAGTCTTCCAATCCTCCAGTGAATCAGTTCCAGTGGAGGAAGGTTGCTCCCTGCTAAACTGTTTCAGGGAAAGACAGTGATTGATTTTTCTTCTTTAGCTCGTGCACATTTCCATTCTTGCATGGGCCCTTAGGGTCAGGGTCACTGCGCTCTCCTTGCTCACTGGCAGAGCTAGCTCTGGAGTCCCCCTCAGCCCAGCATCACCCTCAGGACGGAGGGCAGAAGTGAGGTCTGCAGAGGAACCACAGTGTTTTTGTGGGATTTGGGGGTTGGGGGTGGGGAGCTGCTGGTGTTGGCAGAAAAGCATGAGGAACCTGTGCACTAAATCAGTTAAATGGAGAATGAAATGCATGTCGTTAGGCAAAAATGCCACTGGGCAGAGGAGCAGTTTAGAGCAGGATCCTAGTCTTTGGACACAGGGCAACATAAAGATGATTTGCAAAACCTTATTACTGAAAAGGGTTTATTGCTGGAAAGGCCTTGAAACATAGCCAGTCACCATGCTCATTACCAGTAATGATAGCATCTCTAAGCCTCGTACCTCATCCGTAAAATAATTTGGTTCACAGTAGATTCATTTGTACAATTTTTGTGTTGAATTATACTGATGCAGAAGGCATTCATGTATTTATTGGACAATGTTTGCATAATGCAAGTTAATTATACATGGTAATTATGATAATACTGCAATTAATTTATAATAGAGACAAGGATTGATAAAATTCCCCTCCCCACCCCCTGCCTTAACTGGGATAAGTTGAAACACTGAATTATGGCTCACTGAAAGTTGTCTTTAAATATATTACATTAGGGCCCCGGTGCACAAATTTTTGTGCACCGGGAGGGTCCCTCAGCCTGGCCTGTACCCTCTCACAGTCTGGGACCCCTCGGGGGATGTCCACCTGCTGGCGTGCCTAGCCAGCCTGAGTGAGGGGCTGAGAGCCATTTTCAGACTGCCCACAGCCCCTTCAGGGTTTGGGTCCCTACTGGTGTGCCTGGGCAGCCTGGGTGAGGAGCTGAGGGCCATTTCCAGGCTGCTCACAGCTCCCATTGACCCAAGGTCCCAGCGAGGCTGGCTGGAATCAGGTTTTTGGGGTTTATTTATCTTCCGTAATTGAAACTTTGTTACCCTGAGCAGAGGCCTAGGCAGGTGACGAAGCCTCCTGTTTGCTTCAGCTCCGTGGCTTCTATAATTGAAACATTGTTACTGTGAGCAGAGGCCCAGCCGGCCTAGGCAGGTAGTTGCAACGGAAGCCTCCTGTTTGCTCTTGCTCCATGGCTGCCAGCCTCCATCTTGGCTTATTTAATTTGCATACAGCCACTCTGATTGGCTGGGGTGTGGCTTGGCTGGTGGGTGTGGCTTAGGTGTCTCAGAGTGGTGGTTAATTTGCATATTACTCTTTTATTAGAGTAGATACTTCTGGATAGTCACATGAATGAAATTAAACTGCACAGAACTGGATGCTTTTTAGCCACATTTTTCGTCAGGCACAGTTTGCCGACTTCCTTCGCCTGTTCGGCCTGTGTTGTGTGGCTGTTCACAGCGAGCTTCAGGAGAACCCGTATTGAATGGATGCTCTATCTCCACAAAAACTGAAAACTGTTCGCATCGTTTAGAGCTTTCGATAGTAATATAAAGTCTTTCAAATGGTGAGTGTGGTTTTTAGCATAGTGTTTTATAGGTTCTTTATTTAATCATCCGAATAAGTTCTGGTGTATTAAAATACTACAGTAAAGAACAGAGACTCATAATTTTTGTCTTTTGAGATGAGGAAGGAAGGAAGAAGGAAGAAAGAAAGGAAGGAAAGAAGAAAGGACGGGCAGAGGGAAGAAGTAGGAAGGACGGAAGGAAGGTGTTTAAAACATGGAGAATATTGGGACAAAATTCTGTTTCTAAAGAACTTGGTACTAAAATCCTTGTTTTTATGTTTTAGAAATAGTCCTAGTGTTAGAAGATAAACTAGGTAGGCATTTAATTTAAAAAACGAAAACTCCTTAAGTCTGTAAAACATTGGACACATATAACCGTTAATTCAGTTAAACACTTTGTAATCGAGCATTTTCCCGCCAAATCGCGTCGTAACGGGAAGAAAGAAATCCAAGAATGGTCTGACTTTGCAAAGTCTATCTGAGTGTCTTGCACATTTTCGTTGTTGTTGAAATGCCAGGCCCTCCATATTTGATGGAATCTGTCTCTACTCATCGATTTTGGAAAAAACTCGTCTCCTGCGCTTTGGTATAAAAAGCAATATGACAAGTTTACTCGTTTCCCGCAAAAAATTAAATTCATTGACACCTTTGCTAATGACTTAGCTGCTTTTGTGCCAGTTCACCCTAAGGTCTTCATGCTCTAGCCAGCCGCTTTCCCGTTTGGTGGGTAGAGTTGACTATAAAACTGACGAAGGTAAAACAACCTTTTCCTAATCCAAGAGTGAACGAGTGTGGTTATCTGGGAGAAGGGCGATGAAGACGGGAGTATGAAGTTCAAAGGTCCTGAGGCATGATATTTACATCAAAATCTGAAAAAGCTCATAAAATATTATAAAAATGTAAAAGCACTCCACAAGGAAGATGTCAATTATAAAATAAGTAATAAACACTTGCAGTTCAGGAAGTACACATTTCAGAAAAAGAGACCCATGTTTGATAGTCCAATTGTCAAAAATATGGAAAAAAGATCATTGCTGGAAGGCTGGTTAAAATTCTCATTATCATCTGCTATTGGTACAGGTCTTCTAGGTGTATCGTTTTAGAACACAACTTTAAAAATGTGTATGAAATATTTAAAAGATCAAATGGATTTTGACCTCGCTGTTTCACTTCTAGGAAGCACCAAGGAAGGAATAATTTGAGCTGATCACAAAAACTTATGTACAAAAATTTGTATTATATTCTTATTTATAATATCAAAGTATAGAACTTTTAAGCGGTCCAACAGACGAAGGAATAACTATTATGAATTTCTAAGTTCCATTTTTATATCCCAGGCGGTGTGTGAATTATCTCATTTATATTTTTGTAAATTCATATGATGTATAAGTAGTGCTTCTTTGTTAATTTTCCTACCACTGTGCTCATTGATAGGTCAGATTTTCCTCGGTGGACCTCACCTTTCATCATATGTAGTAGCTGTGTGATTGGAGGATAGACCATATCTGAGTCTCTAAGGAGTCACTCTGATTGGTCTGTCGGTGACTGCTACCCCCAGGGATTGGTTACGAACATGCATGTTACCTTTTTGGTCCAAAGTAAATCCCAGGACTTTTGATTAGTCTAAGGTGACCAGATTTTAACATTGGTAAAGTGGGACACCATTGACGGCGGGGGGTGGGGGGGAGGGTTCTTTTTATTATTATTATTATTACTTAAAATATTACAAAGAGTAGTACATATGTATCTTTTTTCCCCCCTTGACCTTCCCCCGTCCTCCCCTACCGAGACCGGGGGGGTTCTTGATTAAAAATTTGGTCTACATGGAGCAACAAAAATTTTCATAGAACACAAAAATAGTATTGTAATATATTTTTTAAAATTTCAGCTTAAGTACAATTTACAAATACAGTAAATTTTAAAAATTATGTATAGTATTATTTTATTCTTTGGCATATTTCTCATTTGAGTGAATATTTTTTAGTAGATTGCTGTCGTTGTTTAAAAGGTCATGAAATTTTTCACAAGAATTTGTTAAATTATATTTCACACATAAAATGGCTTTCAAAGTCTCAACACTTAATTGTGGTTTTTCTGATGTCCACACTTTATTTACTGTAGAAAAAACGCATTCAGTTGCAGCATTAGTTCCTGGTAAGGACAGCGCGTTATTATTTTAATTTTATCCTATATTACTTTAATTTTAATCCCATATTTCTTTCTAAATAGTAACAATACTAACTTGTATTATTTTTCCTCTGAATTTGCTGTAATGTAAGTCGTAAGTGTCACTTTCAAGGCCGGCGCTTTTTGCCGCCACTATAAAATATAAATAATACGAGTACTGTCTGCTAAATTCAAGAAAATTTATGTATGTATGAAATAAATAAATAATTACTTAGCTAAATTATCTGAATAGCTGATTTGTATTGACATCACTTGTTTAACTAGCTTGCTAGCACACAGTATGATGTGTATCATCTGAGAGACAGTTACAAAATGTTTTCGTCGTTGCCAATCCCCAAAAAATGCCATTGTTCATTAAGTCCAAACAATGGTGGTCGAATTCTCACAACCGATCAACAATGCGCACTTTGATAAGCAGTTCTCGATAATCAGTTCTCAACAATTATTTGTTATTAAAATTTAACATTATAAGATTAACAAACATAATATAGAACTCATGTCCTGGCTAAATAGCCACATGGCCGCAGAAAACCGTATCTTCCCTTCCCGTTCTCCCGCCGTTCCCTAGCTTGTCGTGCATTCTTTCCAAAAGTGGGGACTTTTTAAAAACGCCGCGGGACGCGGGACAAATTGCTAAAAATCGGGACTGTCCCTCCAGAAGCGGGACGTCTGGTCCCCTTAGATTAGTCATTAGTCGGGGAGATGCTTTTCCTCCCGGTGCTCTCTTGTTTTGCTCAGGCTCCCTCGACCTGTCCTGGCCTCAGCATTCCTGCAAACATGCCTAGCATCGCCATCCCTTTTCCTAGTCACATCTGTGGGTTTTGCACTCCCATTGCATTAGAAACATCTCTCCACCCCGGTGTGAATTCACGCCGCCACACAGCTTTCATTCAGTCAAGTAGCGTGACCTGTGCCCAGTTGTCCCTGCTCTGGATTCATCTCGGTGCCAAGGCTGTGTGTTCCACAAAGGACCCTGTTCGGGAGGTCAGAGACTCGCCTTGGCCTGCTCGGCTGACGCATCAGAAGGCCTCACGGAGGTGCCGTGTGTCCCACTGAGTTCGGAGGAGGAGGGAACGACTGGCTCGTCCTCCTTCGTCACCTGATGAGCAGAACGTCCTGCTGGCGACCGTGCGAAGCCCGGAGCTCCACGCCGGACGGAGAGGAAAGCACGAGGTTGGGTGTGCGGTGAAAGGGTAAATGGAAAACCGCGTTAATTCTGAAATGGTTTGTCAGGTCTCACCCTCTGTCACTTCCTCCCTTTCCTGGGAGCTGCGGGGAGGGAAGTCGGGGTGAACACGGAGCAGGAGCAGGTGCTGGGAGCCCCGGGGACAGGGGTGCCGGCCAGCGCCAGGCGGCCTCGTCCTGCTCCTCCTCGCACTGCGCTCGGCACCGTCCCGCGCGCACATCTCACACGCGGAAGCGGAGCCGCCTCCACGGGCACCACCGTGTGACAGCGACACGCAGGCTCCCTGGGTGATCCTCCTGAAACGCGCGTCTTATTGCACTGCTTCCCTGTTTGGGTGGACGCCTGTTGCCTTCAGAGGGAAATCCGAACTTCGTAGCATGGCATCAGGACCTTCTTCATCAGGCCTAACCTTACCACTGAGCTTTCTTACCAGACAGCCTTTCCAGAGCATCTGCTTTCAAATCCTCTCCACCTACCACCTGCCTAGGGAAGGAGGCGCCTTCCTTCCTGTTCCTGCGCCTTTGTTCCCCATGTCCCTGCTGACCACGTCCCCAGCCTTTTCACTGAACCACGTCTGAACTGAAGGTCCAGCCGGGCCGTGCGGCTCAGTGGTTGAGCATCGACTCTGAAGCAAGAGCTCAGATTCCATTCCGGGTCAAAGCAGGTGCCGGGTTGGGGCTCCATCCCCAGTAGGGGGCGTGCAGGAGGCAGCTGAGCAGTGAGTCTCTCATCATTGATGGTTCTCTTGCGCTCTCCCCCTCCTTTCCTCTCTGAAATCAATAAAAATACGTTTAAAAAAAATGAACTGAAGGCCCACAGTTCCGCCTTCTCGATGTTTCTTCCACACCTGACCTTGCGTTAACGGAGCTCTTAACACATTGACAGGCAAGGAGGATGGCGACTGCTCTCCTCTCCCTAATGACCGACGTGGTTGGATATTCAGTCGGTGCTCAGTGGACGTTGCTTTAATGAACTCAGTTAACTTTCCAGCTTACCTTGGGGCCAGGGGTACAGGTATATCAGCACCTCAGTGAAGAGGCTAGGGTGCCCAGGCCACCATGGCAGCCACCCTAGGGCACCAGGTGTGTGCCCGGCGCCTAAGCTTCAGGGGGCAAACAGTGGGACATTCGTCTCCCAGGAAGGTGCGAAGGCACTTGGCCTGGCCAGAGGGTGGACTGGCCAGACAGCTTGTTCGAGGACTCTACTGGGCAGGATGGGAAGGTGGAGAGGAAACAAAAATGGAGTTTCTGTATTAAGGAGAATTAAATTTGTTCTGACTTAACTGCACATAAATGCTAAGAGAAATAACAGGAATTAATGACGCCTGTGCAGGTTTCTGGCTTGAGCAGTTAGAATGAGGATTGTACTATTTCCTTAATTAAAATCACAGGACAAAGAAAAAAAACCACACACAAATGAAAAAAGACAGCTATAGGCCAAGGATCTGATTTTGTATATTGAATTTAGATGCCTGTATCGGATGAGAAATGAATATTCAGGAAACCTTTTGTTGTTGTTGTTTTTTTTGCAGCATTCTGCAAATTAGATTGAAATATCACTAAATTCTTGGAGCCAGCTAAGAAAAGAAAAATCAGTAGTAAATGATTTTGAAAAGGTTTTAAGGTCATGATAATGGTGGTCTCTGTTTTATTTGATGAGGAAACACCTTTTAGCCTGGCTAGCTTGTTTAGTTTGGTTTTATTATGTATGAAATATATAAGTGTTGCATTAACAAACTGAAGCATTTGGTCATATTGCAACATTAATAATGTGGGTTTTTTTAACTAATACTGTTGGGAAAAATGAAAGGTTTGGTAGGCTTCCTTTGACTTCATAAACATTTTTAAATTTCATGAGAATATGTAATAGTAATAAATGGTGGCAAAAGAGTATGAAATTGAGGGCATTATGCTTCCAAAATTTAAAGAATCATTTGAACTGGAAATCAAGATTTTTATCTTTTAAGATAAAAAAAAGTTCAAAGGAGCAGCTCAGAAACGCCCCTCGTTTTTGGTAAAAGTATTTAAAATGCCCTGCACATGAGCAAATCTAATCACGTCAGACATGAAATAATGCAGTCATTTCAGAGCAGGGCATCTCCTGCAGGAAGGACAGACGCAGGCCCGCTTACTCCTGCCTTCCAGTCGGCGTTTCCGTGCTACTCTCTGTTCTGTCACATTTCGTAGCATCTTCCAGGTTGAGAAGTGTTTCCCACAGTGAGAACGGATTTCAGTCCATGTGAGAGAGAAATAAATCCGTGAGGGCGTTAACTTGAATTAAGTTGAGCAGTTTAAGGAAAATATTTACTTTGCTCTAAGACTTTGGAGGTGTTTTTCTTTTTGTTTTGTTTTTAACAGTCTGGCTAACAAAGGCACTTATGTTATCTTGGGTGATTTCTTATTTCTGAGACTAATAGTTGCCCAAAATAAATAGGGAAATTACCATTTTGCTAAAAACAAAACAAAACAAAACAAAACAAAAAGAACTACTTCTGCCTTTCCTTGTTTCTCCCTCTTCCCAAGACAAAGAGACGATCTGGCAAGGCCCTGGGGAACTGGCGGCCTAGTTTCATGGTCACCTTAGCTGAGTCTTGTTTGAAACGTCCTGTCCGGAGTGAACAGATCTACTTGCAGCGATGGGAGAATGTGATAAGACTCAGTCTGCACATTCTGAGGAAAGATAAAACTAATTATCCACATACCCTACAACCTGTGAATGCTAAGAGCACACTATATGATTTAGTAAATAATGGCATTGCTGGGTAGATAAACATCTTCTCATTAAAATTATAAATACCGCCCTAGCCGGTATGGCTCAGTGGATAGAGCATCACTGTGGACTGAAGGGTCCTAGGTTCGATTCCGGTCAAGGGCACATGCCTGGGTTGCAGGCTAGATCTTCAGTGGGGGGCTTGGAGGAGGCAGCTGATCAATGATTCTCTCTCATCATTGATGTTTCTCTCTCCTTTCCTTTCTGAAATCAATAAAATACATTAAATAAATAAAATTATAAATACCTATAAATGGTCTTAAAACACACCCTGCTCATATTTCAATTCTAAAATTGTTGCCTTCTATTTTAGATACTATTAATGGTCTTCCTATAACCCTTCTCCCTTAGACTCTCTTAAATCAATGTCTCTACTTGAATCATTTCCTCAGAGTTTGTTTCTGGGGCCAGCAAAAGTAAGGTGCCTTCAGTTTTGTCTCTAAAGTTGTGTTAGAAAGTGAAAAAGAATAGAATCAACGAATAGATAAATAGGCCTCTAAAGAAAATTGTGTTTACGATGGGAAAGTTAGCTTGCCGATGGCATAGGTGCAAACAGGATGAAATGAACTATTTGAGATCTGCCTTTAGTGTAGTTTAAAGGAGCAAGAAATACTATCAAAGTTATGGAAGGAGACAGAACAGAACAGATTTGTTTTCATATATTTGTCCCCTTGCCCTCCCCCCATAAAAAACAAACGCTTGCGGCTCTTGTGGTAAGAAGAGATACTAAACTGGCTGCTGTCAGGATTTGAATGCAGGTCAGAGGTCCGTTTGAAAAAACCACATTCAGGGAAGGCATGACTGTGCTGCTGCCCTCCGTTGGCATAAAAATGTGAACATCCGCACCAGCTGCGGTGCCTGTTCCAGCTGCACGAGGGTGGGTGGAGGGAGCAGCTCCCTAAATGCTTCTCCCTGGGGGTCGGAGTGGAAGTGTGGGAGGCAGGTGGCCCTGAGCATGAGCAGGGCAAGGACATGGGCAGGACAGGAGGTCCCCAGCGGAAGCCCAGGTGCCCAGCCATGGACAGTGGCAGGGTGGGCCTCGCCCCAGGCGACCTTTCCTCCCCTAGCATGGATGTCATGTGGTTTGACCCCCTGACCTTTCCTCCCTGGAGATAACCTCTAGGTCTCAATAGTATTCCAGCTCCAGGCCCAGAAAAGCAGCAAAACCAGCCCAGCTGCCCTCAGGGCCAGCGGCCTTGGATAATGACCCCCACCCTGTGCCCGCCAATCAGTAGAGGCCAAGGCCCTGAGAGGACACACCTGGAAAGTGCTGACTCTTCTATTGGATCTTCCCCTGGGGCCTCCCCTAACACCTCCACCCTTCAACCCTTAGGACAGGACTCAGGGCTCCAGCCTCCCCACCCCCTCAAGACCCCACAGGCAAGTCACCTCTACCTTCTCACTCCCAAGCTCCCAGGACATCATTTGCCTGTGTAACCTGTTTCCTAAGCCCATTGCTTGTAAGGTGTCTGCAGTGTTCTAAGTAAGTGTCCTCTCACAGCCAGAACCCAGTACCCAGGCTGCTGAACCCAGGCTGGTCTGACCCGGAGGCTGCCTCCAACAGAATGAAAGCTCAGATGGATAAATGCTTTCTGAGGTTCTCTTTCGCCTTCTCCCTCCTGGTCAGGGCCCTGGGCTCCATCACGCTGACCAGCTAATCCAGGAAGGAGAGAGCTGAGGGTAGTTGAGGGAAGGAGAGGAGGGAGCTCAGGGTAGTCGAGGGAGGAGTTTATCACCTGGCAGTCTAGCTATTTGCCTCATCTAGCCACAGGCTCCTCTCTGTTTATTTTTTGTTGTTGTTTGTTTGTTTGTTTGTTTAAACACACATCCTTTAGCCTGGCTGTCCTATTAGGCAACTTCTTGAACTTCCACAGGAAACGACTGGAGTTTTAGAACATGTATTGCAACCTCTAAATTGAGATACACCTACTGGTACATGTAATTATCGATTCATTCTAAGTCCAGTTCTCACGTTCTTTCTAGTTCTCTGTGATTCCATCCCGCACACCACGGAGAGAGCGGTTGGAGGAGCGAGGCCGCCCCGAGTCAGGTGTCTGTCGCCCGTCCGGGCCGACACAGCCAGGTAAGGAGAATGAGAATTTGTCCACATACTTGAAACCATTTTTGAAAAAAAGAGAAATTACAAAAATGTTTTTATTTTGTACCAAACATTTAAAAAGAAATTGGTGAAATACATAAAAGCAAAATAAAATCACAAATGAGCCTGTTTTCTAAATATAACTTCCATCATTTTGGTTCTCTATCATTTGATATTTTTGTTTTGTTGGTTTTTCCCTTTACACAAAATTGAGATAATATTCTATGTATTCTCTGTTGAATTTCTTTATTTTTGTAATAGTCTATTTTGTCTGTTTGATGATATGAATTAGTGTTTCATAATTTTCATTGTATCAGTTAATATAGGCAAATGCTTTTAAAATATTTTTAGATGTGTTTGCTATTCAGAGAATATGCTTATAGATTGATATATACTCCACTCATTTTTCATTAGTAGAGTTACTAAAATTTGCATCACTGTTTCAATGGTTATAGTATTTTTTTTTCCATTTTATTTTATTTTTTAAATTTTGTTTTATTGCTTATAGTATTATAACAAGTGTTAGATAGGTCTCCATTTTTCTCCCTTGACCCTCTCCCCCTCCTCCCCTATCCCCCAGTGTCTTGTATCCATTGATTATACTCATATGGATGCATGCAAGTCCTTCAATTGATTTCTTAACTCCCCCCAGCCCTCCCCAGCCTTCCAGCTGTAGGTTGACAGTCCGTTCAATGCTGTTCTGCCTCTGTATCTGTTTATTTTCATCAATTTATAATGGTCTTTATTATCCATAGATGAGTGAGGACATGTGGTATTTTTCTTTCATTGACTGGCTTATTTCACTTAGCATAATACTCTCCAGGTCCATCCATGCTGCCTCAAATGGCAAGAATTCCTTCTTTTTTACAGCAGCATAGTATTCCATTGAGTAGATGTACCACAGTTTTCTAATCCAGTCATCTGCTGATGGGCACTTAGGCTGCTTCCAAATCTTAGCTATGGTGAATTGAGCTGCTATGAACATAGGGGGGCATATATCTTTCAATGGTTATAATATTTTAAAGGCTTCTTATTCTTCTTGCTGAAAATACCTCCAGAAGGTGGTAATGTACCACCATTTCATCAGCCATTTTTATAAATGTTGACCTGTTGACTTCTGTGTGTGTGTGTGTGTGTGTGTGTGTGTGTTTCCTGACAAAACCTGGTTTATGTGAAAGAAAAAAATCAAAGTTAAGATTCTGAATTTTTGTTGTAAGCAGTAGCACCCTCTGCCCACATGTTCAGCCACCATCTCCCTTGTGTAACTAAGCCTGGAAGGAAAGGGAAGGGAGTATGATATGTGCATGGGCTTTGCCCCGTGTCTAAAGCACATCCTGGGCAGCGGATGGCGAGTGCGCATTGCTCAGCTGATGCTTGTGAAGACTGGTCTTTGAATGAGGTGGTGCCGTGGGCATTAGGGCAGGGAGGTAGAGAGTCAGCTCCCTGTGTCTTCCCGTTGTCAGTCAAACCTGAGCTCCTCAGGGCCGGCGGGGTGTGCCGAGTGCCAGGGCGGAGGGGAAGGGAAGGGCGGTGCTGATGGCCTCTCAGGGGCGACCTGAGGACGCCTTACAGCAGGCACTCGGGTGCGTCGCGCAGAAGTGCAGGGCCCAGGGCACGTGACCAGGAAGAGAAAGTTTTCGTTTGAGACTGTAACCGGAGTTTGGACTCACGTTCTTAAGCCTTTAGGAATTGTAAGAGATGCGCCCGCGTGGGCATCACAGTCTCCTGGGCGGAAAGTGGAAGGCGATGCCATCATTCAAGATGACGAGGCGAGAAACAGATGGCAGAGCGGGCGCAGGGTGAGGCACGTGGCAGGGAGGCAGCAGAAACGTCGTTCCCCTGCTCCCTCTGTGATGATGGGCTAGACCAGCGCACTCTCGCCTGGAAGTGCCTCAGCCGAGAGCAAAGTCACATCTTGCTCGAGGCTGCATCAGACCCCGGCTGCATTTACACACAGAATAACCTGAAGCCATCGCAGGAGCCCAGGAAACCCTTTGCTCTCGTGACCCTCGCCCTGCGTTTACAGTTCCCATTGAGTACGTCTACCGGAGTAAACGATACTTCTGTTCTAATAGTTAATACTCGTCAAGTAAATCTTTACCTGTATAACAACATTGGTTTTCATCTAGTGACGAGATTTAAAGGAGAAAAAAGGGTCTGTGTGCTTATATAATGTGTAGTTG
>PVJC01046780.1:0-13174 GCA_004026665.1 Murina feae
ATTGGAGCTGAGCTGAAGGGCTCAGCTTCACTTTCCCTCCTGCCGCAATGGAAAGGGCTGTTTACTCAGGTCCGGGAGTGGCGGCCGCCATGTTGGCTGGGCTAATTTGCATACAGCCGCTCTGATTGGCTGGTGGGCGTGGCTTACCCTGTCTCGGAGAAACGGTTAATTTTAATATTTCGCTTTTATTAGTTTAGATACTTATCTTAATTGATCATCTACCATGTTTACATTTCTGGTACCATATTTAATACTAGAGGCCTGGTGCATGAAATTTGTCCACTCAGGATAGAGGTCCCTCATCCCAGCCTGTGCCCTCTTGCAGTCTGGGAGCCCTTGGGGGATGCATGACTGCCAGAAGTGTAGTGGCACATCAAATTCCAATGGTGAGCATGACATCTGTATACCACCCTTGACTATCAAGCACACACACATATGTACACACACACTTTCAGGATGAAATTCCATGGGGAGTGGGCCTAAGCTAGCAGTTGGAAATCCTTAGTGCCACTGCGGAGGCAGAGGAGACTCCCACCACTGCTACTGCATTTTGTTTGGCTGAGTGGTGCTCCCACTGTGGGAGCACACTGACCACCAGGGAGTAGCTCCTGCATTGAGCAGGATAGGGCTGAAACTAGCTCTCTAACATCCCCCGTGGGGTCCTGGATTGCAAGAGGATGCATACCAGGCTGAGGGACCCCACCAGTGCACGATTGGGGCCGGAGAGGGAGACAGGAGGTTGGCCAGTCTGGAGGGACCACAGGAGGGCTCCAGGGCATGTCCAGCCCATCTTGCTCAGTCCCCATTAGGCAGACCCCAGCAGTAAGCTAACCTACCAGTAGGATCATCTGTCCCTGGTGGTCAGTGCATGTCATAGAGAGCAGTTGAGCGGCCTTAGCATATTATTAGCATGTTAAGCTTTGATTGGTTGAATGAATGACCGGACACTTAGCATATTAGGCTTTTATTATAGAGGAAGATTTTTAAATTAGAAAGAATTTCTTAACTATAAGTATGATAAAACATTAGAATTAAGAAGAGAAAATAAATAGTGTCTAAGTTATGGTCATTTTTAAAAAAGGGTAATAAACTAGAAACACATTAGAAGATTAGTTTAATATATTTTGGGTCAACCACAAATTGGAATATAATGTGTTATCTATATACTAAGAGCAAGACTCCAAAAGGGATTAAGTAAAAGCAACTTTTTCCTTTTTCTCTGTGTAAAATGAAATCTGAGTGTGGCACATGATTTTTATAATCACATCTTGATAATAAAATGTCCTTTAGTCACTCTGAGTTTCGGTCTAATTTTAATCATTGAAATGACCATTTCCACAGTCAAAATTCTGAACTACATTTACACTTACAGGTGCTTTTCTTCTCCTGCTGAGTGCAGAGATGTCTGGTGAGAAATGGATGAGGCCCACTCCTGTCTTCCCAAATATTCTCTCCTCCCATCTCCTCAGCCAAGGCTTCTCAACCCTCCCTGCAGAGTGGAGGAGAGAGGAATAAGGAACAAGAAAGCTGTTACTTCACAGGTGTTTTTATGGCTTGGCATTGCCATATTCTGGGATTATTCACGAGAGTGTCTTTTTGGAATGTGGTTGGTGTTCTTTGAATGTTGACTGTGAGGATCTATGAGCGGTCGCAGTCCTCTGACATGGGCACAGAACCACCACCCACAGTTACTGCCCCTGACGGGGCATCCTGCAGCCTCTTGTTGCTGAGATTCCTTCAAGAGATCTCCAGCCCGTTCCCTCTTGCAGTATCCACAGGGGACCCCATGTAGTCTTGCCATAGTAAGCAGAGGAGAGTAGTTGCTCCAACTGCTCTTTGCACCTCCTGCCACACACTTCTGCATTTAGTCTTCTTAGTTGGGGTTCAAATACCAGTTCCGGTGTCCGCTCACATTTCAGAAAATACATATCGAAAGCTACAAGGTCCTTTGCAAGCCCTCTCACATCTCAAAATAGTAATTTCCCTCTGCCAGGGAAATAACCTTGAACCCCACAGATTTCTCCAGTGAAATATTCTCTTCTGGACTCTAACCCAATTCTTTTTATATCCTTATATAAAAGTACATATGAATCTCTGAGTAGATTTGATGGATAATTCATATTTTTCCTCTTGGTGTTTCTCTATATTTTCCAAGTCTTCTGCTATAAAATATCTGTCTTCCAATGTTTCTGGATAAAGATGGATTACCACTGGTGCTGCATATTTTAAACAAATCACCTGCGAAAGGGCAGAGAATAGCAGTTCCTCACTAAAGATAGGTGATAATTTTAGCTACTCATCTGGAACAATTATTTAGAATTTTGTAGTGCTTTGCTTTCTTTGGGAAAGTTTTTGTAGATTTCCAACTTGGCATGTTATTTCATCAATGATATTTTAAAGGAGTGTTATTATTAGTAATTGGAAAATGGAATGAGATTTCACCATCTATGTTATCGCAGAATGAAAGCCATTCTGGTTGACATTTCTTTTTCGCAAGAAACTGATCTCACTGAAGGTTGCAGTGTTTAGAACAAATCTACTTTCCTTTGGTTGAGGGAGGGGGAAGTCTGCTGTAGCAAGAAGCTCATGAGTTCTGAGGATCCCATACAGGAGGGATGATACTGTGAACAAGTGGCATAAAATTTTTGCAAAACATTAAGAAGACATTGAATTTATGAGTAAAAGAGAGAAAAACCTTTGGAGAGATGTGTGAGGGAAACGTGTCTGGGATGTACAATTTCAGAGGAAGATGGGGGTATGCAGGCTGAGTAACTGATTGCCCAATTGCTTGCAGTCTCTTTCCCTTTTAGGGGCCTGTGTTATCTTAAGAATATTATAGCTGACAGCTAGGATAAAAACAGGTCATCATTTCCAAATGATTTCACAATCATCCATGTAACCAGAATTCTTTATATGCAAAAAAAGCCTATGTTGGCAAATCCAAACAGAATGCAAGGCATTTGAAAGTAACTGTTCATCTTATGGTGAGTACTCTAAAAGTCAATATGGTTTTTCTGTGTTCTTTTGTAAAGAGACCGAAGACTACCCAGAAAAATTTATAATTTAGTTAACAATGAAATTTAATTGCAAAATGTGGTTTATATCACTAAGAAAATCACTAAGCTATGCAACATTTATCATGGTTGTTATTGGAATTTGCACATACCAAATATAATACTACCAAATTCTTTGCTCTTAACCCTTTTAAAGAGAGAAAAAGGGAGAGAGAGAAAGAGATAGAAACATTGATGACAGAGAAATATCAATGATCAGCTGCTTCCTGCACACCCCGTATTGGGAATTGAGCCCAAAAGGCAAGTGCCTGGACAAGGAATAAAACCAGTGACCTATTGGTTCATGGGCTGTCCTCGCTCAACCACTGAGCCATACCAGCCGGGCTCTTTACCTTGTTTTACTTACATACTAGACCAGTGGATCTGAAACTATGAACTTTGGACAATATCATCATCACTTGGAAACCTGTTAGAACTGTAAATTCTACAGTCATACCTCAGGCCTACTGAATTAGAAACTCTGAATTAGAACTATAAAAAAATAAAAAGTTTATTATGTAACATTTGCAATGTTCGGTACCAGTGTAAGAAGCACAAATTTGTTGAGATAAACTCAAAAAAAAAAAAAAAAAAAAAAGAAAACCATAAGAACAAATTCAAGGGGAAATCCTATCATAGTTTGTATTCCATCACCATCTTTCTATTTATTGTCCCTCAACTTGTGGTGTTCTAATGTCCATGATGGTATCTGAGAGATGTATGGTACCTTACCTATAGCTGGTTGAGCTGACTGAGAGGAGGGAGGTGCTTGAGGTCCCCGGGATCAAGCTTTTCTCTGGGCCCTTAGCCACTATAGGCTAAAGGTAAAGGAGATGCATGTTTTAAAGATGGTTCTGTTGGGTCCTTTCCACATCCTGCAGCCTTTAGGGAGCTACTTAGCAAGGGAGAATACTGTGAAATGGTCACCTTGGTCCAATCCAAGTGCATTTCATAACAGATACCCTCATTCCCCAATGTCACCAGTGGTGACAAAGTATATACAGAACAAAGAATACTGTAAATTTTGCAGAATTATCAATGATCAGGGAGGGTTATTGCTGTTGTGCTTGGGGAAAGTTCTAGGATTTTCCACAGGACTATATATCAGAGTTTCTATGCTGCCTAACTCTTTCCAATTTATTTATTCAACATAAAATTTCTTGGCTTGCAGGAGGACACCACATTGTTAATGAGCAGGAGAGAGTAAGCAGCATAGAAACTCTGCACATAAGGTAGTCAGGAGCATGGGGGATCAGAATAAAGTTTATTTTCATTGAAGAAGTTTAGAGTGGGGTGACGGATGCAACATTGGAAGGTTTAATGGGGATTATATACCTAACAGTTTATAGGAAAATGCAGGAAACTAAGTGAGGTGAAAATGATATTTTTCATCCAGAATTATCTAAGTTCAGAAATTTGAAATGATACTCATTCTGGAGAAAGGGATGTATATATATAAAGTCCCCATATAACCTGGTGAATTCTGCCATAAGTATAAGTACTGGATTTTCTTCAGTGTGCCCAAAAAGTTGTTTGGCACAGCTATTCTGTGGAACCAAGAGGGAGGAAAACCTCTTTATTATTATTATTATTATTATTATTATTATTATTTTGATTTCCCACATAGAATCACTTTGTGAATTGCATCAATTGCAGGATGTAATTCTACTATTCAAGCCAGAAACTTTCCCATCTGACCAAGACAATTGCAAATATGTTAAACTTGCTTTAATGAAAAGTCATTCTTTACATAGCTTAAATCAGCTTAAGATGACAAGTCACTCACCAGAGAAAGGGGTCTTTGTCTGAATTAAACAATGAGCCAGATCTCCCCCCACCCCCCCCACACACACAGACACACACACACACACACAAAACCCCACGGCATTCTAATATGCACTGAATGCATTTTCAATTACTGCTGTATTCACGACCAGAACCAAAGGAGGCCCATCTGCTACAGAGGCCAAAAGCCCATTGTGTGGTGTGTCAGTCCAGTCTGTTATGGAAATGGTCACTCTGAACTGTTTGCAGTTTCAAAGTGCACACTGAGAATTTTGTTAACCTCTATTGACTGACTTCTGTTAAATGCACCATTAAGAATCCAATTTACCCTCGCTTCCTCTAAAACGTTGTGCTCAGGGCATTCTGATAGGTACATTATGATGGTCAATTCTCATAGGCTAAAAGTCAGTCCTCATTAGCTCAGACATAGGGAGCATTTGTTCCCAGTTTTCATAGGCACTCTCTTGCCCTGGGGTTATGGGAGCTCTGACAAAATATAACTTTATATGATGATTTGAGGGGTGTCAGTCTAGGTCCGGAGGTAAATGCTGATTGAGAGGCCCTAGGTGGTAAACTGACATCAGTCTTCATGAATCTGGGCCTGCATTTTCTGCTTAGAGTGAAAATTTACAGAGGTTAGGCCCTGAATGTCAAGTCAAATAAGATGATGAATTAGGTCAATTACTACATGGTAGAAAAGCAAGTCACACTAATGCTTACTAAATATAGCACACTTTTAATTATGATCACCAACATTTACATTTATTTTTTAACACTTAAATCATCATAGGATTGATAATAAAGTTAAGGGATAACTGGATAACTCTAACTTTAATTTTGTAATAAATATTTATTTTGCATATTTTTGAAAGATGTTCTAAAAGCATCTTTGTCTAATATTTTCAGTTCTGTTCTCTAACCTTGTCTTTTACATGATTACAGCAGTGAGATGAAATTATGCCTCCTAATATTATTCATTAGTTTAATTTTAGTTAATTTATTTTTTTTAAAGGATATTAAAAGAAACTCCTTCAGTGTAAGTTTATATAAACCCAAGTAGGTAGTGGTAACATGTTCAGTGAAGTACATTTTTAATTGAACTACTGAGTCCAGCATGAATTAAATATATTAAGTAGATGTGTTTTCTTCATGAGTAACTTGAGCCACTATTAAAACTCTCCTTCCGATTTTCTTGCTTTTTGTCAAACAGGCTCAGAAAAATGTTGGTCTCACCTGAGATCAACCTTCATATTCCAAAGTGTTTCTCTTTTTTAGAGACAGCCACAATTTATTTGGAAATTTCTGATAGGCCCTATTTTGCAAAATTTTAGTCATTTTGGTTTCTTTGTTAGCTAGAAGGCAAACTAAGTGTCTTAGAAAAGGTACTAATTTTAAAATATACAACTTTGGTTTGACTTTCAACTCTGGCTCTCACTAGCTTTGTTACTTTTAACAAGGCATTAAGCTACAGTGTTACTAGCTGAATTTTGGAAAAATAACAATAATGATCTTCTATAATAATAAAAGCATAATATGCTAATTATACCGGATATCCTTTCGGGTGACCTTCCGGACGAAGCTGGGGCTGTGAGGGAAGCCCAGGTCCCAGGTGCCACAGCCGGGGAAAGGAAGGCCTACTCTTGCACGAATTTCATGCACCAGGCCTCTAGTTAGTTCATTGCTATTTTCAATTAGTAGTGGTTACTGAGCACCCAGTTTTTGTGAAACCTGGAGCAGGATGGGCAAAGAAACCTAAGGGAATGCCTCTGGTCATTCAGCCTGCCATGCAAATACAGGGCTGACCTGACATGTGTTTTGATTTTGGAAAGTTGGTTGAATCCCGAGGCACATTGACATGCACGTCAGTCAGGTGGCTTAGTCTTCGTTGGGAATACTCACCAGTTGAGAAGGAGTAAGGAAATCCCAAGGAGAAAAAAAGTAACTTTTTCCAGATTTTATTACGTAGATAATGAAATAATTCCTGGTTTTGGTATTAAGATACAAAAGGGAAACATCTGGTTAGGTTATAAAAACAAATATGCCAGGTTTCAATTTATTTTCCTCAGCCCCAAATCGATGCTCCTTTGCCTGCCATGTGGCCATGGAGGTAGACTTTGTAAATAGTTCCTCTTTGCCAGCTGGCATGACATTAAGCCTTATCGGTTGAAGGGTTTGGTGGAGCACTGAGGAAGAAGGGATTTTTCCCCCTCCCTGGCTCCAGTGGTTTCTGCTGGTCCTGTAGCATACACTGCACCCACTGTTCTTCTCCTGCAGGTGCAGTTTCTTTTAGTCTCCTGTGAGGTGTAGCTCTCTCCAGGCTGCAGCCCCTGCAGAGCACTGCGTCTCTAGGGCTGGCTTCTGCACTGGGTGGTGTCTCCAGATCTTGGTCTCTGCAGCATGGGGAGACCTGCAGAACCCGTGGCCGGCAGCTTCCCCGTCGCCTCCCCCAGTACCTTCAGGATGGAGTGCTGTTGGTGAGGCCCCTCCCCTTGAATGACCTCTCTCAAGCATCTCTTATGTGACTTCCTATTAAGTTCTGAACCACATCACCTCCCTGAGGATGGCTTTTCTTAGCCACAGAGGGCAGATTTCCAGCAATGCTCACCGCAGGCTCTTCGGCTGGCTCCCACCATCCAGAGATCCCTGGCCATGCCCATTCCAATGTGGTCTCCATCTCAGCCCTCGTCAGGCAGGCATGGGGTGATTGACACTCCCTTTACCATATGTTTGATAGAAACCATTATTGGGAATCAATAGGCTTCCTGAAACCTCAGAAGGATAGTGAAGTTGAATCAGAATCCCCCCAAAATTTAAATATTTTCTCATTCAATGATAATTGTTAAAATAATTGAGAACTAATTTGGATACTGTTTCAGAAGGGTCATCAATTTTTTTAAAAGGCACCATAATCATTACATTTATTATTTTTCTGAAATTTTATATTGTGATACTGATCAGCTTTGACTGTAGTTAGGGCCATTTGATAAATAAATGTTACGTTATCGCTTGAAAGTTACCCATGCCCATAAATCACTACTAACACTTAAAAAACAGTTATGTGAGTTTAAAACTTTGTGTTATATCTTATCTGAGTCCCAAAATATGAATTATTCAGGAAATAAAATATCACAAAATACCTCTGATTAAAAATATAAAATACTATTTCCCCATTCTATTTTTTTAAAATAAAACTATTGCATGTTAAGTCTGTGCTTTTAACAGGGTGATTTTAGTGTATCTGCGTGTAGTTCTATAATACTGTGGTTGGGTTTAATTACTTTTAGGTTTGTCTTCTAATACATCTTTGCTATTTCTTTGTGTATTTACTTTTTGACTAGGGATGATCTCTTTGACTTTGTTATATTTCAGTTTTTCTTTCTTTGAAACACAAATAATAGTTTATTAAATTAAAATCATATGGTTATCTTATTAAGGGAATTTGAGAGTGGATGTAAGAATGAAAAATCTTTAATGACCAAGAAAAGGAGTAAATATTAGATTGAGATGCTATAAGTAGCAACAAACAATTAGCTTTTCTATAATTTCAAATTCAACAATTGATAAACACATGAATTTACTACTAATGAACAAAATTTAAGTGAGTAAATTTGAAGTTCTAATTTATTTCATTCAACAATTTGTGAATTGTACAGCATCTCATTGAGCAACTAGCAAGGTCCTCTGATGAGCTGAGTGAAATGGAAGGATTTTTATAGGCAAAAGAGGATGGGACTATGAAGTTAACAAGTGGATTATTTAAGGCAAGGACACCTTCTCTTAGAGGAAGGAGGAATCTGGCGTGGTTATAGGCAGATTACCTCACTAGTGTTGACCAGAAAACTCCAGATTGATTGGTTTCAATTCCACTCCTGAAGAGGCAAGAGACTGAAACTGCAATTAGATTAAGTACTAAGATTTGGTTCAGTGACTTGGCTTAGCAAATGTGACTCTATTTTGGGCCTATATCTTTATTGATTAAGTTATTATATATGTGTCCTTATCCCCATATTACTCCCCACCCCCCTATTGTTTCTTTTTTAACATTTCATTAAAAGCCAGTGGAAGTTCTGACAATTTGACTATTTTCAATGTAGTTTTGGCATTTTCATTATTTTAACTCTTTCATCATTAAAGATGATTAAATATAGTATACGTACTGTGTGCTAGACATTTGTTGAAATGTTAACTATTCTGTTTTGTTATATTATCTTCCATGGTACTGCATTTTATAATTAAACAATGACCTTCATCTTGTACAATAAATGAAATTTTAAAAATAAATTTTTGGCCTTTCAAAATACAGTTTAGAGTACTAGCTAATCTAATAAAAGAGTAATATTGAAATTGACCATTTCTACAGGAAGCCTAAACCATACCCACCAGCCAATCAAAGCAGCTATATGCAAATTAACCTAGCCAAGATGGAGGCTGGCAGTCACGGAGCTGGAGTAAACAGGTGGCTTCCCTTGCACCAGGAGTAAAATGTCTGCTGGCCGGCTGGGCTTCTCCTGGCTCCAAGCAACATACTTGCAACATAGTTGCAATTATAGAAGCCTCAGAGCTGAAGCAAACAGCAGCTTTCCGTTGCACCAGCTATGGAGGAAACTGCCTGCCTAGAATCTACTAAGGCAACATTCTTTCAATTATAGGAGCCATGGAGCTAAAGCAAACAGAGGCTTCATTACCTGCCTAGGCCTCAGCTTAAAGGAACAGTGTCAATTATACAAGATAAATAAACCCCAGAAACCTGCTTCCAGACAGCCTTGCTGGGACATTGAGTCAATAGGAGCTGTGGGCAGCTGAAAGCCTGAAAATGGCCCTCAAGTCCACACTCAGGCTGGCCACACCCCAATGGGGTGAGGTACCCCACTGCGGGGCTTGGCCAGCCTGCAAACAGCCATCAGCCCCGCACCTAGGCTGGCCAATTACCCCAGTAGGGACTCAAACCCTGAAGGGACTGTGGGCAGCCTGAAAACGCCCCTCAGCTCTTCACCCAAGCTGTCCAGGGACCCCAATAGGTACCCAACACCCAAAGGGGCTGTGGGCAGCCTGAAAACACCCCTCAGCTCCTCACCCAGGCTGCCCAGGCACCCCAGTAGGGACCCAAAACCTGAAGGGGCCCAAAGCCTGAAAACGCCCCTTAGCCCGTCATCCAGGCTGGCCACACCCCAATGGAGTGAGGGTCCACACTGGGGGGCTTTGCAGGCCTGCAAACAGCCATCAGCCCCTCACCCAGGCTAGCTAGGCATGCCAGCAGGTGGACATCCCCAGAGGGGTCCCAGACTGCGAGAGAGCACATGCCAGGCTGAGGGACCTCCTGAGACCACAAATTTTTGCGCACCTGGCCCATAGTATTTTGTAATAAAAAATAATAATACAAAGGAAATTGTAGAGCTATAGCACTATAGCATGAATAAAAATGCCAGCTAAGGAAATATAAAGCTTAGATCTCTAGCTATCGTCCCTGCACTGACCACCTTCCCAAGAAACATTGTTCTTTAACATGAAGGTAAGGTAGATAAAGGTGAATTCCTCCATGCTGTTGGATGGGGAAAACCCAAGGCCATTAAAACAGTGATCATGAACAACGAGAGTTTCCCCTTCACTGCTCTTTTTTTCCTATAGCTCTCTGCACCATAAGAACTTGATCTACTTTTTCTAATCTAGTTTTTGGGTAACATATCACACTGAATCACTTGGTCCAAGCTGTTGCTTTTTAGCAGCTGACAAGTAAGATTAGCATTTGTTTCTTTGTTGGAGTCTAAATAATGGAGTCTAAATAACTGCCACACTTATGTGGCAGTTGTGGCTGTTGCATTTCAGTAACTTAATTGCTTATGTGTGAGATACATAGAAGCGGTGTTACAAGAGAATGCTTTAAATAAGAGCCCTGCTATAATCTCGTTTCTAAGTTTTTAATTATGGTACTTACATAATTCTGCTTCAAGTTATGATATGTACGTCATTTAAGAAATAAGGCAATGTTTAATTTACTATAATCTGACTTCTTGTTCCTACTGTGCCTGGAAATTTCTCTCAGGAAGGCCTCTCGTGAATTTTGAAAGGAAACTCTTTAGCCCTTACCTCAATTATACTCTACCACTTTTGAGAAGTTGCCACTTTAATCATTACTCCTCTGCATGCAATAAATCATTTCTGTATGGCACTTTCAATATAGTACATATTTATTGTTGGGTTTCAGAATTAAAGTCTTGTGTGCCTAGGGAGGCTTTCTTCACGTTTAGGTGTTTGGCTTTGGAATCTATGAAGTTTACTTTATCACCAAGTTTGGGAAGTTTGGGTCCTTTATTTTTTCAAATACTTAACTGTCATGTTCTTTTCTTTCTTTCTTCTCATTTTTGTTTTGTTTTGTTTTGTTTTAGAACTTCAATGTCCTATAAGTGTGACTGTTTGATTTTTTTCCCCATAGATAAAAAGGCTCAGTTAATTTTTTAAAATATGACTTCATATTTTATTGACTTCAGAGAGAGGATGGGAAGAGGGAGAGAGAGATGGAAATATCAATGATGAGAGAGAATCATAGATCAGTTGCCCCCAGCATGCTCCCCACTGGGGATTGAGCCCACAATTCAATTTGGGCACATGCCCTGACTAGGATTGAACTGTGACCACCTGGTTCATAGGCTCCATGAAATTTTTCTAATTGAACTAGAGATACAGGTCAATGCTCAACCAATGAGCAATACTGGCCAGACATAGGCTCAGTTAATTAAAAAATATATATTTTTTGCATCTTCAGATCTGATATTTATCTGTATTCAAGTTCATCAAGGCCTCTGTTTTCCTCAAACTGTTAGTAAGCAAATTTATTGATTTTTTTCCATTTTGATATTGTACTTTTTGACTCTGTTTTCCAGCTGTTTTTTAAAAATATTTTTTTATTTATTTGAATAGGTTTTTTTTTAATCTTTTTACTCATTACAAGCATATTTTTCTTTACTTCATTGAACATAATTGTAATAGCTCATTTGAAGTCTTGGTTAGATAATTTCAACACCTGGGCCATCTTGGATTTATTCAACTATTCTCTTCTTCTCGAGGCCTTCTTTAAGCACAAACGAGTTGAGTTAGATTCTTCTTCGCTCTCTAATGTGTTTATGTACCTGTGCTCCCAACCAGATTGCAAATTTTTCCAGTACAATGACTATGTTCTCTTAATTTATATTTTTCTTGGTTTTCAGCATAATAATTAGAAAATAGTATATATCCGATAGATGCTTGCTTAATTAAGTAGAGTTCAAGGAGACAGAGTGGAACATACTGGAAAGCAAGAAGTAGGTTTTGGACTTCAATTCTGTAGGCTAGAAACTAAATTTGATTAATATATCTAAGGTTGGTTAAGTTATAGAGAACACTGTTATTAAATAAGTAGTGAAACAGAAGTGTAGTGGATGTTATAAACAGAAGCTCAGGGGGATTTGAAAACATGTATTAGGCAAACAACCTAAACCGGAAATCATGGAATATGCATATCTCTGAGGAAGTGGTGCTAACTTGGAAGCAAGAAGATGAGCTGGATTTAGCCAAAGGGACTGTTAGGAAGAGATAGAGACGTGCATTAGGAACTATAAGGCACTTAATTTTGTTGGAGCCAATTCCAAGAAGGGGAGTAATCTAAACTAATAAAAGCGAAATATTAAAATTAACCGTTTCTCCGAGACAGGGTAAGCCACGCCCACCAGCCAATCAGAGCGGCTGTATGCAAATTAGCCCAGCCAACATGGCGGCCGCCACTCCCGGACCTGAGTAAACAGCCCTTTCCATTGCGGCAGGAGGGAAAGTGAAGCTGCGCCCTTAAGCTCAGCTCCAATTAAACTGCCTCTAGCGAAACACAGCTTTTTGAAACATTGTAACAATCGTAGAATCCTCCGGAGCTGAAGGAGAGAGCAGCTCCGGCCTAAACAGTAACAATTGTTTCATTATAGACGCTGCGAGGTGAAGCAGCGGAGGCTTCGTTAGTAGTTAGAAGGCCGCCTTAAAGGAACAGTGTATCAATTACCCCAGGCCTTCAAAGAACAGTATCAATTATAGGAGAAAGAACTCCAGAAACTGTGTCCAGCCAGCCTTGCTGGGATGTTGGGTCAATGGGAGCTGTGGGCAGCCTTAAAGCCCCTCACCCAGGCTGGTCAGGCACGCCAGCAGGTGGGCATCCCCCGAGGGGTCCCAGACTGCGAGAGGGCACAGGCCGGGCTGAGGGACCTCCTGAGTGCACAGAGCGGCTGCAGGGCGGGACAGCGCAGGACCCAGGAGCCGTGATGGGAAACAGGCGGCAGGGTTGGAGGGCACCGGGAAGCGGGTAAGAGGCGGCAAGGGGC
>PVJC01046781.1:0-13189 GCA_004026665.1 Murina feae
GGGGCTGTGGGGGGGCAGGGACGGGCGGCGGGGGCAGGCGCACCCAGGCCTCGGGCGAAGTACTCGCGGCACAGGTGCAGGTCGTTCTCGCAGGAGATGAGCACGATCTCCGACAGGCTCTGAGGGGGAAACGGGAGGTCGGAGCCTGCCCAGGGGCGCGCGGCCCAACGGCGGCTCCCGCGGGGCCCACCTTATTCTGCTTGTGTTCCAGGAGCTTCCGGAAGGACGGGGGCCGGGACAGCACCTTTCCCCCCGCACACTCCACGATCGCCTTCATAGTCGACAGGCTGGGGCAGATCCCAGGGGTGATGTAAAAATATTTTGCCTGGAAATGAACACACGGGCGCCATGTTTTCACAGCACGCCACTCCCCCCCGCCCCCGCCATGACCCTGACCGACGCCCACTGTCCCCGGGCCATGGGCACGGGAAGTACCCAGAACCCACGGCCCTAAGGCACGGCTTCCTTTGGGACATAAGCGAGAGCAACAAGCACTGTCCCCAGCTCCTGTGACGTTCGAACCAGCACGGTATTGCCCACGCGGCCTACCCGTCGGGACGGGGCAGAGTCCCTGCCTACGCGCCACCTGACGCACAGGCAGGAGGTGCTGGCCGCCATGGGTCGCTCCCTACACCCGCCCCCAAGTGCACCACGGCACATGCTGTTCCAGCATTTAGGAAGCCAGGCTATTTACACTCACTAGTGCCGATCGCTCGACCTCTCAGCTGGCTCCTTAGCAAATGTAAAAACCAGATGATCCCCATTAATTACGCAGCCACTCTGACACCCAAACTTCCACACGGCTCTAAGCATCCTACTGAATATCCTTAGCCCGGGTCACTTAGGAGCAAGGAATGTTTTCACAGGACTCCTCCCTTCCCCAACTCGTTCAAGGGCAATAGTGTCAGCTACTGCACACGCGGAAAAACCAACGGAGACGTCTCGTGCCAACTGGGCTACGCAAGAACGCCCTCGGAACCCAGGCCCGTGATGAGGCCCGTCTCGGGCAGGTCTGCTCCTCCGTGTGGCACGCTCACCAGGGGGACGGGCCCCAGGGTGCAGGCCTCCCCTTGAGGCCTTTCTCTGCACAGACTTAGGGCTCTCCCTCCCCAGGTCACCTTGAAGAGTGGAGACACGTGCGCCCTCTTCAGGGACTCCTCCAGGCTGAAGGAGAAGAGCACCTCGGCCTCGGCATCCCGCAGCAGGTAGCTCTGCTCGTCTGGAAAACAGGCAGCGCTCAGCGCCCGTCCACCCACAGGCCCCGCAGGCCCCACAGGCCGAGTGCACATCCACCCGCAGGCCCCACAGGCAGCCGGGCTCCCACCCACCCGCAGGCCCCACAGGCAGACGGGCTCCCACCCACCCGCAGGCCCCACAGGCAGATGGGCTCCCACCCGCGGCCCCACAGGCAGCCGGGCTCCCTCTCCCAGCCCAGAGCCTATCTGGCCTCCTAGGACCCGTGGGAAAGCCACGCCCCTCACTACGGCCCCGCCCTCCACGCCCTCGGACGGACGGGAAGGGCAGCCATCCCTGCCGTGAAGCGGCCACAGTGACTCAAGTAGTGAAACGGTACTGATTTACCAAAAAACTATTTCCTTTAAGTACATGGAAGTGCACAGCAATTTATAAGGATGGTTTGTTTTTTTATTAGTTCTCACCTCAGGGTGTTTTTATTTTTTTAAGAGGAAAAGGGTGAGAAACATAGATGTGAGAGAGAAACATACTCACGGCAACCTAGGTATGTGCCCGACCGGGAATCAACCCACAACCTCTTGGTGTACAGGAGGACGCGCCCACCAACCGAGCCACCCAGCCCGGGCCAAAGTAACTTTTTACAGAATCAGGTGCTTGTAAGAATTTCTGAATTAACCTTACACGGGCGACCAGTAAGACGTAGCTCTATTATATGACGTGTATCTTTGTGGTGCAAGACAGGGCATTCACATCGGACACCACTGTTGTGTTGCTTGGTGTTCTTTCTTATTTGACAATCTCAGGGAAAAGAGGTCAGGGCCCCAACTAGGCGGGCGTGGCATGTTTTAAAACCTCCTGCAGCTCACGGTTAAATATCGCTCTTTTAAATCAATGCTTTAAAAATGTGACAACCATTCTTAGCTAGTTTGCTTGCCCGTGGCAAGAGCCACTGAATCACAAAGAAAGGCTGCAGTTTATCGACTGCTGGAAACACAGAATCAACCCAGCAGCCAATCAGACAGGCAAGCTGGAAGGAGACAGACTGTCCAAGCAGAGGAGGAATTAGGAAGATGAATTCCGATGAAGACGAGGAACAGAGAGGCCTGCGGTGGCCGCTGGAGGCCCAGGTGAGAGGCGCACTAAGGGAAGCATCTAACACGTCCATTTCCAGGCACCAGTGAGAGCGCTCGCCAGTGAGTGTGTGCGAGGGAGACGCTGACACTGAAGGTGAAGAGGGGAGAGGTCTGCTTTCATCGGAGCAAAAGCCCTAAAGCTGAGGCGCCGGCGCTGCTCACCAATGAACTTCTGGCACTTGAGGCTCTCGTCCAGCCACTCGGGCGTCACGATGTGCCTCACCACGGACACGGCTGTCAGGAACTTGACCGTGCGCGTCACCTTGCTGGCGATCAGGTGCGTGCACTTGTGCGCAGACTCGGCAATGTCGCCCCCGAGAATGTAGAGCTTCTGAAGGCAGAGGCAGAGACAGGGACAGGAGTGAGGCCAGGAGCTGTACCTCGTGGCCCAGGGCAACGCGTCCAGGACGAGACCGAGGGCTCAGCTCTCAGCCGGCGGGACTGCAAGGCGGGGCCCAGAGCATCTCTGCGGTCGGCTGCACACGCACCAGGACCCAACCACCGGGGCTGCGGGCAGGAACAGGCTCTCCTCACGGCGCGCCCAGCCTGCCTACGCTGAACTGCGCGGCCCGGAGGCACAGGTAAGCTACCATCTCTATTGTTAAAACGACAGCATGAAAACCGACAAGACACAAACGTATAAAAAATGGTCTCAATAACTGGACTAAGGTAAAAAAGGAAGCTATAATAAATCTGTAACAGTAGCATTTATCATTGCTTCTTTTCCTTAAAAAAATGGCAAGTGAAATGCTGAGCACATCATGACACAGGCCCCTTAGCCTCCAGCCAGCCCCTCACACACCAGGAAAGCCAGGGCCCGTGGCTATTTTAAGAAGTTTATTTGAAATTTTTGTGAAAACACAAACACTCAGCCCCACGTGGCCTCCAGCCAGGAACTACCCTGAGCAGATGGAGGTTCCGCACAGAGGCCCGGACGGGGAGGACGCCCCTAGCACAGCGGCCGGGTGGCCCTCAGCAGCGTGGCCGTGTGAATGGCTGTGGCTGGTCACCTGAGTCCGCCTCCCCGCAGAGAGCAGGAGAGCGTCCCTGGCGGACAGGAAGGACCCGTGCAGGCCCGCGCGCAGGCGGCTCACCTTGACGTACTGCTGCACCTGCACAGGCTCGAACCCCGTGAACAGCACGGAAGGCGCCAGCTCAGGTGCTGGCTTTTTAGTGGGAGGTGGTATGTCTTCAATTCTACAAACAAACACAAAGCAGATCGAAGGGCTTATTGTTTACTTCCACAAAGTTCTCTAAAGACAAGGGACTTGCATGGCTTTAACGAGCAAGACCAGCTGTGAGTGTGCTTTTCCTCAAGGGACGGTCCTTCCCGCCACGGGCTCCCCTGCCCCACGGCTCAGGCTCAAGGCCCCTCTGCCTTGCGGGCCTCCCTCCCTCCTAACCGAGAATGGCTTTAAATTGGCCTGAGAGAGCAGGTGCACATTCGAGCTGGGCCCGTCGCTGGGCCGCCGACCTCTCCGCAGAGCCAGCGAGGTGTCCCCGCCGCTCCAGCCTGCCCCACCAGCAGCAGAGGCCCAGCCTTCAACCGAAACCTCAGCCTTTTAATGTCCGTAACCTTCCAAGTCCCGTTTTTAGCTCCTATCTAACAGTCTAGGTAACAAACACTCAAGTTTACTTGCAGGAAGGAGGGAGCGCTGAGGAGCAGAGAAAAGAAAAGACACTGGTGACGGCAACAGCCCGCCAAGCAGTGACCCACGTCCAGGTATGTCTGGGAGGAGGGTCTAGTCACGGATGGCAACACGCTGCCTCAACAGGCCTGCACTTGCCGGGCTCATGCCGGCGACGGCACTGCCAGGCCCTGGCCGCCCAGTCCGAGTGTGCTCACCCTGCCCCCACCTGCCCCACCCCACTCGGAGCGGCTGGGGGCCACCATATCCTGGTGGTGCTGGTAAGGAGCTACTTTTGAAGAACAAAGTTCAACTGTTTTTTTGTGTGTGTGTTTTTCATAAGAAAGAAAACAGCAGCCTATTCACCTTCACCTCCAGCAGCAAAGTGAGAGACATGGCAACTGAGCGCTGACTCCGTGAGCAGCCCTGTCATGTGCTACTCATGCCGAAAGCCCAGGAGCATCCCACCTGCCACCTCTGGCCAGTCCTGGCCGGCCCAGGGGGAGGTGAGGCTGTACCCGTGCCGGCCCAGGGGGAGGTGAAGCTGTACCTGTGCCGGCCCAGGGGGAGGTGTAGCTGTACCCGTGCCGGCCCAGGGGGAGGTGTGGCTGTACCCGTGCCGGCCCAGGGGGAGGTGTGGCTGTACCCGTGCCGGCCCAGGGGGAGGTGAGGCTGTACCCCTGCCGGCCCAGGGGGAGGTGAGGCTGTACCCGTGCCGGCCCAGGGGGAGGTGAGGCTGTACCCGTGCCGGCCCAGGGGGAGGTGAGGCTGTACCCGTGCCGGCCCAGGGGGGGAGGTATAGCTGTACCCGTGCCGGCCCAGGGGGAGGTGTGAACATACCTGGCTCTCTTGGAAGAAGGCTGGACATTTGTTACTTCGTTCTGCTTCAGTTTGGGGGGTGGTCTTACAACCTGGAATTAAAATATGATTTACTTCGATCGAGAGCTCTGGGTCCTTCAGGTGCAGCCCGTCCCCCTTCCCCGGCCTCCCCCAGTTTCTGCAGGGCCCGCCCCTGCGTCCCCACAGGAGGCCTGGAGGGCAGCGCAGATGGGTTGCCCTGGGCCAGCAGCATCAGGAGACTCCAAGACCTAAACCCCGTCACCTGCTCTCATTCTCAGAACACTCCGTTTTCATTGTTAAGTATTTCATCTTGCATCCCAGCGGGGACTTGGAAAACACTCAATGCAATGCCGCCTCACTTTTAGAAACCCAGCCCCCAGCCCAGGAGCGCCCTCCGAGGACTCGGACCTGCAGGACAAAGGAGCAGCATTCCCGACAGCCAGGCCTGGCGAGCAGAGCAGCCCGGGGAGGGGGCCCTGGTCCCAGCCGGGTCCCGCAGGGCTCTGGACGCAGCCCCTGTCCCGTCAGCCCTGCGTCATGTCTTCAATGCAGGGAGGGCTTCTCTTAAAAAGACACTGAACGCCACCTCGCTAACCACAGCTGCACGTCCCAGTGACAGGATCTGAGCCACCCAACACACGCAGAGCGACTCCTTAGAAGACAACAGCCCTCAGCGCTCTGCTCCCCAAGGCAGATTTAATCTCCAAACTGCACTTGCTGGGGGCAAGGCCAGAAGCAGAACAGGGAATAACCACGGCCCAGCGGCTCCGCGGCGCGCAGCCTCAACACGGACGAAGCCGTGAAGGCCCAGCCCAGCGCCGTCTCAGAGCCCATGCCGAGAGGTCGGGTGGGGACTGCGGGGACCCGCTCGTCGTAAAAGCCTCGAGGACATTTCTTTCAACCGCCAGAACCCGGACCACGTCCGAGCGGGTCAGGGCTATGCGAGTCCCACGGCCAGCAGGCGGCCACAGCAGGAGGAGCAGCGGCGGCCACAGGCCGCTCCCATCACGTGGTAGCAGCGACGGCCGCAAGCAGCCCCGTTAGTGGGTGACGTGGCACCAACGCTCACCTCTGCACTAACAGAGTCGCGGCAGGAATCAGACAAGGCACGACCTCCGTGAGGAAACACGGGGAGGCACACGTGAACATGTCTGTAGCCTCAACCTTTCAACCACACTTCTACCGAGGACAGCAAGGCTGCCACCCGCTTCGGGAATGAGAAGTGACCCCGCCCCCCATCTCCTCCCACCCCTGGGGCCACCGAGGCGCTCACTGCAGCACAGGGGCGGGCTTCCTGGTGGTCAGACCCGCTGCCGGGAGTGCAATGTGCAAAGGCAACCCCTCCCGCAGCTCACGCACTGGGCAGCCAGGGAGGCCCTGGGACCTACCGTTAGCAGCTCGGCCGACACCCTCAGCGGGACTCTCCACGCATCTAGAGAAGAAACACGTTCTTTACCACCAGATGCCGTTCAGAAGGCGGCGCCTCGGGAAGAGGGTCCCCGGGGTGGCGATCCAGACCCCCAGGGACACAGCGGATGCCGAGGAGGAGTGGGAGGACTGGGAGTCAGAAAGGCTTTCCTGCGGGATGAGGGCCGGGCGCTCCAGGACAGCATGAGGCCTCGAGGCCTCGGCACGGCCGTCAGAGCAGGCACCGTCCCACCCTGGGCTCTAACAGACCGCCTGTGACCAGGGGTTCCCACACGGTGCTCCGTCCTCACCGCGGAAGCCACGGGAGGCAGACGAGGGCGGAGAACTGTGCCCCGTGCAGGTGCTGAACACAGCACGCCGTGGCCTCTCCTCGAGCCAGCGCCCGGAGCAGCGCCCGTGTCTCTACGTGAGTTCAGTTCAGCGACGCAGTCAACACTGGGGGTGACCCCTGCAGTGGGTCCCCCTAGGGGCATCCCCAGGCGACAACACAGCAGATCTGGGCTCTACACGACACAGGGCACGTGCCAGGGCTGGAGCCTCTCGGGGCCACACTACCCGCCTGAGACAGACCCACCAGGCCCCCGCATGCCCTCCCATCTCGAGCGCCTCTGGGAGAAGGTGGAGTGCGGAGGGGCAGGAAGGTGGCTCACAGGCCACTCACCCAGCAGATTGACCACGAGGTGCGGGTTGGGGGCGAAGGGGTCGGGCAGATTGAAGGCCGTGTAGCGGCTGCACTGGACCTGCCGCAGAGCCTCGAAGTTGCCCAGCAGAATGTCCCCGAGCCACTGCGCGTTCACACAGGGGATCCTCCACTCTTTGGCTTTCTCGTACTTTAAACCCGTTGGCCTTTTTGGTGGAGAGAACACACTGGTTAAATGCTAAAGCTGTCTACTGTTCAAATGATGATTTTCAACAAAAACCGGTAAAAACACCTCGTTTGCCAGGAAAGACAGGGGCGTCTCAGCAAAGTCGAGGGAGCCCTGCTGGCCAGCAGGTGTCATGTCCCTCAGCCTGCCCTGGGCCACGGACATCTCCCACTGTCCCACATCTCCGTGTGCCTGTGACCAACCAAGTAACTCGCAGCTCACTAACCCCCACCCCATCAGGTGCTCCGGCTGCGCCTGCACACACGTCGTGAGTGTCCCTGTCCTCTTCCGCCACCCTCCGACCCCCCACTCACAGCCGCGCCCGGGGCCCCCAGGCGCACTTACTCTTTGCAGATGAGGACCGTGTTGCTGCGGCACAGGTAGCCCGTGTATTTGGCCCCTGCCAGGTAGGCCATTAACTTCAGGTCGTCTCTATCACTGTCAACAAATCCGGTCACAGAAATAATCTAAGGGAAAAGCAAATACAGGAAAATGCGGCGGAACACAAGCACTGTTTCCACGTTCCGGGTGTTCTATGTGGACGTGTGTGTTTTCACTCTCTTTGGAATTATGGGAGATACCAAGGCATGTGGCTATCAGTTCTTTACACCCCATACTGACCCGTTCTGATGATTTGGGGGGAGAATGCACAACTTTTGGTAAAGCCCTGCCCAAGAGCAAGACACGGGGTTTATTTCGGAATTGTAATCAGTGTCAGAGATTTTGCAGAATCAGGCAGACATCCCCTGCGTGTGGGAGACACTGACCCCAAGGCCCACAGACAGACGCTGCCTTACGTGCTGGGAGCAGGGCCTGCCCCCGGGGGGGAAGGCCACGGGGAAGTGCAGGGCGCGGCGCGGCGGCAGCATCTTCTTCCTCTTGAGCGCGGCGTTGAGCCAGTGCGCCGTGATGCAGCGCTTCCGCTCCCGGAGGGCCTGCGACGGGACAGGGGTCAGGGGTGCAGGGCTACACCAACGGAGGTGGCAGTGCTGCAGCCCACACTGGAAATAACAGAATTCCGTGATGTCTAACTCTCAGTTCACTAAAAGAACTAATTTTAATGCCACTGGAAACGATGACCACAAACATGAGTGAGCACCTGCCGTGGGGGTGAAAGCTACAAATCTTATCACACGGGGGGGCTAACTTCATAGAATGAGGAACATTTATGATCATGAAAATTAAATTCCCCACAAGAACACAGGGGCCCCACATAAACTTCAGGAAAATGGGACTGCCGCCAACAAGAACCCCAGGCAAAGCCCCCCACCTTCCTACGTGTGTCTGTGTGTGGGGGGTGGGGGACGGCGATCAGGACATGGCTTTACCCTTCAGAGCGGCCTGCCGGAGGTCACGATCACGGGCCAGTACCGAGGGTCTGGCACAAACAAGGGCCTCTTTCAGGAGAGAGGGAGCTCTGGGAGGCATGTCCAGCCAGGCTCCGCAAACAGTCCCTCAGGAGGAGGGCATCCTGGTGCCACCATCACGTACGCACAGCACCAGAGCTCGAGCGGAAGGGGGCCGCCCACCCTCCTCCTCTCTCCTGACGCCAGGGCATGGACGTTACCTCCCACAAAGGGCATGAGAGTCCTCCTTCGAGGGAGACAAGTCCTCCCCAGCACCATCGTCACCGGCCGGGGCTGCGGGCTCACCTGCGCGAACATCCCGCTGACCTGGCTCTCACAGAGCAGGTGGGTGCAGCGGCTGGAGAGCGTGGGATCCACCGTGCCGCCATGCGCCTGGATGATCTGCGCAAGACCAGGCACAGTCAGCGTCGCGTGCAGAACGGGGAGGATGGTAATTCAAAGAACCACATTCATAGCTTACTGCCCCGAAGCGTGAAGACCCGCGTCTTTATGTTCATGGACCTTCCCACTGAGCCCGGCGGCGGGAAACGCACTCCACACTCGGTCACTGACTTTCCAGAGGGAAGGAGAAGAAGGAACGTCTCTTGCTCTGATGCTCCCGACAGACGTTCGGACAAGCTCAGTCTGTCGTGGGGCTGCCCTGTGCACGGTAGGGGTTAGTGGCACCCCGACCTCTATCCAAGGGGTGCCAGCAGTATCCCCCCAGTTGTGACAGCTAAAAACATCTACAGAGCCCTGTCAGCACGCTCAGTGGTTAGAACACCGGTCCTCGGACCAAAGGTCACAGGTTCAATTCCGGTCAAGGGCATGCACCTGGGTTGCGGGTTTGATTCCTGGTCGGGGCATGTGCGGGAAGCAGCCAGTGGACATGTCTCTCTCACACTGATGTTTCTCTCCCCCCTTCCCTTCCGCTCTAAACATCAGTAAGAAAAATCCTCAGGTGAGGATTAACAAAACAAGAAATGTCTGCAGACATTGCAAGTGTCCCTGGGGCAGTGTCGCCGGGGAGAACCATTATTCTACAGGGGGAGCAGGGGCAGAATCAGAAAGAAGTTAGTGAGTACCAAATCTATTTCTTTCTTTCTTTAAGATTTTAATTTTTTGGTAGGAAGGGAGAGGGAGGGATAAACACATTGCGAGAGAGGCACATCAGCCAGCTGCACCCTGCATGCCCCCTCCTGGGGGTCAAGCTTGCAACCCGGGCATGTGCCCTGACGGGGAATCAGACCCAGGACCTCTTGGTCCATGGGACGACGCTCAATCACTGAGCCACACCAGCCAGGCACCAACATTTATTTTTAAAAACAGGTTCACCTTTTGGGACGAGGAAACTGCTCTGGACCTGGCTGTGGTGGTTACATGGCCCTCAGCTTTTGTCAAAACTTAAAAGAGCTGCTGCACACTAAGAGTGCTGCCCCCAGAACACTCTGCTTCACTTGCTATTTCTGAAATTCAGTTATTTTACTGTATTAATTCACGAGGTTTAAGAAGGCACATGGTAGGAAGTCCGTTTCCCATGCACAGCACCCGCGTCACACTGATAATGAATGACCAACGTCCTATCTAACAGGGTCTGTGCTGTCTTTGTGTCAGAAGACGTCACCCGCCTACTGACCGTGGAAGCCGCCTCCGGCCCCATCTCCTCCCCCGGCCCCAGCTTCCGAGTCCAGCACCGAGAGTCCCCAGTGGTGCTGGGTCCCGCCTGCAGCAGCTGCCGCCTCCCTGCCCACCCACTTGCCTCTCTTAGCTTCCTCTTTCACGCCCATCTCCTCAAACAAAGGTAAGGGACAGTTTTAAATGTGTCCCCACCTGGACCTGGTTCCCACAGCCAGCGTGGGACTGACCCATGGGACTCATGATGAAGCCAGGACACTGGGCTCCGCCTGCTGTCCCAGGTGACAGACGGGAGCAGCGCTGCGACCTGAGGCCGCGTCCCCTTCTGGCACTGTTCTCACTGGTGCTGTGTTCCTGGATCGCCGTCCCGTCCTGCATCCTCATCCGTCTAGTCTACCTGGGATCCCCCTCCCCGCCCAGTCAGGCCCCATTCCCGGCGGCCGACTGTGAAGTCTGAGGACACTTATCCCGCGCCCCTTCGGCTGGCTGGCTCTGCCTGCCCGGGCTGGAAATGGCCCGGCTCCGTCCGTCCAAAATGCTCTCTGCTCTCGCCTCCCACTGCTCCGCAGCATCCTCCTCTCCTTCGCCGCACGCTCTCAGCTGTGAGCTGTATTTTTTAACCATGTTCTCACCCTCACGCCCTTGTCCCCAACTGCCCTTATTTAACAGTGGGCCTCGGGACTATCTTGGAACCTTAAAACTTGTGTCATGGCACATAGGTAAGGAAGATGTACCCTGGCCTTTGCAGTCGCCTCCACGCCACCCTCCCCCTTCCTCTTGGACGCCCCACCCACCCTGAGGACTGTGCACTGTCCTACAGCCCGTCCCTGCCTCTCTGCAGCTGTATGCCTGCCTGTGCTGCAGACGCTCCCCCCGCCCCCCCAAGGGCCGCGGCTCTCCCTGCACCTCCTCGCGGCCTGTACACATGGCCATCTCCCCAGCTGCTTTCGTTTCCCGGTCTGTTTGTTCATCAGTATCCCCTAGATCCGGCCACACGCCTGGGACACCGCAGGGCCTAAACCCCACCATGCTCACGGGGAGCAAATGCAACGTGTTCCTGGAGCCACTTCAACGCATCTTTCAAACACTCCGGCTCAGGTCTGATTCATGGCATTGCGACTCAGTCACTTTTCTCTCCTTCCAAGCCACCGTGCAACACAGCTCAGTAAGGCGCACGACAGAAAACCGCTTCCCACCACAGCACCACGTCACACTGACAGTGACCAGTGTGCTCTAACGCCTGCAACACAACCAACGGGCTGCAGCCCACAGCGCGGCACCCGCCTCGCCCGGAGCCAGGGCTCTCTAGCACAGCGGTTCTCAACCTTCTGGCCCTTTAAAACAGCTCCTCACGCTGTGACCCAACCATAACATTATTTCTGTTGCTACTTTATAACTGTAACGTTCTACTGTGATGAATCGTAATGTGAATATCTGCTATGCAGGAGGGTCTTAGGCGACCCCTGTGAAAGGGTCGTTCGACCGCCCAAGGGGCTGAGACCCACAGGCTGAGAACCGCTGCTCTAGAGCCTCTGCAGATGGAAGTGGTCAAGGCAGAGAGGCCGACAGGGCCTATCCCACGTCACCACAGCCTGGTCTTCACCCCACAGCCCTGGTTAGAGACAAGCCATGCCCTCAGGAGTGGAAAAGACCCTAGGAACGAAAGCCAGCAATCCCCTCAAGCTAAGCCAACGGCAGCCCAGGAGCGTGACCTGCCCGAGGCGGAGAATGCGCACGCCAGAGCCCACAACACACTCGGAGCGGGGGCTCTCGGGGAGGGCGGCCAGAGGAAGGACGCTGGGGAGGGAGCACCTTCCGGTGAAAGCTCGCTTCTCCCAGGCACAGCCTCACCCTTTTCCAGGTGGCCAGCAGCTGTTTATCGGACATCTGCTCTGGGTAATCCGCAATGGCAAACACACACCCCAGCAAGAAGCCTTCTTCTGGAACTAGAATAGAATCGTACGGGAAAAACACAATTAAAGCCCATGAACACGTGTGCACGGAAACGCGGGAAGCCCGTCTTGCTGAGTGCCACCTGAAGGTAGGGAGTGGGCACGAGGACCTGACGGTTCCCGGGCCCGAATGCTCCGAGCTCTAAGGACACTGAAGTCCACGTGCGTGTCTGACGTCCTGGCTACAGAGACGGTGTGCCTGCTCCACCACCAGCTCTATCCTTGGTCAGGGCCGATCACGGCCCATTTTGGAAGAATTACTTGGATGTGAATCCTTCCCCACCCTCAAGCACTCTCCAAGATTTATGCAAGTGCAAGGCTTTTAGGAGGAAGAAACAAACACATCGACATTACTAACTCTCCACTGCGGGGTCATGTCCGAAGAGCGGCTGCTGAGGCAGGTGAGGCTGCTGGGGCAGGTGAGGCTGCTGGGGCAGGTGAGGCTGCTGGGGCAGGTGAGGCTGCTGGGGCTGCAGGGGCGGAGCCTGGTGCTGCAGCACCTGCGGGGTCTGACTCAGGTGCTGTGCTGCGTGCGTCTGCATCTGCTGCTGGTGGTGCAGGCGCTGCAGCTGCTGCTGCTGTAACTGTGCCAGCTGTTGCTGCTGCAGCTGGTGCAGCTGGTGCTGCAGGGCATGCTGCTGCTGCAGGGGTTGGATCTGCTGCGGGCGGTGAGGCTGGGAGAACGGGTGCGGAGGGACTGGCTGGGGCTGCGGAATCTGTGGCGGCTGCTGGAGCTGCATGATCTGCTGGGGCGGCAGGTGCAGGACAGGGTGCTGCGGCGGCGGCTGGGACAGCTGTGGCTCTGGAGGCACTTTCACTTGGCTGAAGAGCACTGCGCTGGTGTTCCCGTGGCCCTGCTGGCTGTGGTTCACCTGCTGCTCAATGTGTTTTGTCGGTGCTGAAAGGGACTGTAAGATCTAGAAAATAAGAAAAAGGCACAGTCACCCACCGTTCCTGAAATGTATTAACATCAACTGAGAGCGACCGTGTATGTATTTACGTGGCCCTTAGACAGTCACCTCACTGGCAACAAGCTACAAACCAGTGGAAGTCTCAGGACACAGCCTTTTCCTCTGTATTTATTTTAAAAACATCACCAACTTCAATAAAGCACGTACAGTATTTTTCTGTGCATAAGACACCCCCATGCATAAGACGCCCCCCCCC
>PVJC01046782.1:0-13171 GCA_004026665.1 Murina feae
GAACACTTGGTAAAGTATATGATTGTCTAACTACTATGCTGTACACCTAAAACCAATACAAAATAATATTGAAAGTAAACTGTAATTGAAAAAAGAATTTTTTAACTTAATTTATGGATGTAGGAATATAAATTTCATATAATTTCACGTCACAAATATTATTCTTTTGATTTTTTTTCAACCACTTAAAAATGTAAAACTATTCCTAATTGGCCATACAGTCTCAACTGGTTGCTTTCTACTCCTAATGCAGAGTAGATAGTAAATCTTCCTTCATCATCTTCCTATGGATTCCTTTATTCTTTCTCTTGGATCAGATTTCCGATTTCCTGTGTGCATGTATGCCTCATTTTATGGTTTACTCCCTCATTGTGGTGGTGTGCAACCTTTGTTAGCTTCTTGAGAGAGGATATACAAAAGTGAAATTTTTTTAGGTTTTGTAAATCTAAAATGTCTTCATGCTTTCCTCCTACTTGTTGATAGTGTGGGTGTAAAATTCAAGAATGGAAATTCTTTCTCCCAAGATTTTGAAGGCAATTGTGCATTTACCTCTAGGTTTCATTTCCTTGGAGAAGTCTAAGTTCCTTCTGATTCATAATTTATATTTACTTCTCTCCCTTCTTTAAGTTTGATTTTGCCCCCTGAATATTGAAATTTCACAATGATGTGCCTTACTATGGGTCTGTTTTCATGTATTATATGGTATTGGGCACTTGGTAGGCCCTGTCAGTCTAGAAACTCGTGTACTGTAGCCCTAGTAAATTTTCTTGCATTTCTTCCCATCTGCTTTCTCTATTTCTCCTTTTTGGAATTCCTATTAATCTTTTACGAGACTATTGAATCTCTTACCTTTTCTTTCATATTTTCTATCTTTTTTTTTTTGTTTTGTTACTTTATGAGAAAATTCTGCAATTCTAGAGGTACTTGCTACTGCTAGTTTCTAAGCTTTCCAAGGAATATATGGTGGTTATTCAGGATCCTGTTCTCTTCAGTCCTTAACTTGATATCTTTAAAAACAAAAGAAAATCCTTTTAACTGTATTTTTCAAGGGGTTTCTAAAGAGAGAAAGAAAATCTGGTGCAAGTTTTCTTTTCTTTTTTTAATGCTCATCCGAGGATATTTTTCCATTGATTTTTAGAGAGAGTGGTAGAGAGAAGGAAAGACAGAGAGAAATATCGATGTGAGAGAAACACATCAGTTGGTTGTCTTCTGCACAAGCCCTGACCAGGGCCCGGGTTGGGGAGGAGCCTGCAACCGAGGTACATGCCCTTGATCAGAACTGAACCTGGGACGCTTCAGTCTGCAGGCCGACACTGAGCCATACACGGCTAGGGCTGGTGTATGTTTTCAATCTGCTGTCTTGATGCAGAAACCATCAGTGATATTTATATCGCCAGAATTATACCTTTTTGAAAAGGGTAAAAAAAGAAATGTCCATCAAAGGGGATTTAAAAGTACATATTTTAAAGGGAAAGAGTGTCTATTAACACAGTCATAATATATAGAGAAGAAAGTAATGCACCAGAGAGTTAATGATGCTTATCTTTGAACGATGAGGTGACAGATCAGATAGAAACCATATGTTCAGATAGGAAATAAATTCCCCAAAGACGAACATTCCCAAGGAACAGGTAAGAGTGAGCACGTCTTCCTGCTGGAGCCTTGTATCTCATAGATTGGCTGTAAATATCCCACTCCATTCTTTGGGTTGTCAGTTTCAAGCCTGTGTTCAAAGAGTTGTATAAACCCATGGCCATTCTCCCGTTTCCAGCCACCTAATGATCCTCATGGTATCCAGAGAGAAGACCTCATCCTGAGTCTCCGAGCTGTGCTGGCTTCCACACCACGATTTGCTGAGGTAGGTTTACCCACAGCCGGGTATGTAGCCTCAGCCCACAGAAGGCTCTGAGGAAAGAACAGTAAAAACATATCCAATCCCTATCTAGTGCTATCTTTTAAGGTCCTACGGATTTTTCAGGTAACTGGGGGTCTGGCCTCATTTTGGCAGGAAGGTTCGCTTAAAGTCATAAGAAGAGCTCTTGAGTGTAGCACCTGCCCTGGGGTCTGGTGGCAGTAAGAACATGGTTGGCTTTGGTGTGACCGCCATACTACCTATCTCAGACTTCAGTTCTTCCTCTGTCTCTCCCATAGTTCCTGCTGCCTCTGCTGATTGAAAAGGTGGATTCTGAGATTCTGAGTGCCAAGTTGGATTCTCTGCAGACTCTGGTGAGTGACTTTTCTTCTAGAGTCCAGCTGCCTTTAGATAAATTAGGAGTGCTAACAGATTATAGATTATTGGAGAGCCAGGAACAGTTCAGTGGGCCTCCAGAGAGGGATTACCAGGATCTGGGCCTACATGTTGACCTCAAGGCCCCAGCTGCGTATTGTCTTGTCCTGTAGTAACTGAGTGGCCACCAAGAAAAGGCTGAACAGGGCTCCCTCTTGATGCTCATTTTTCATCAGTGAGGGTGAGCGCCTATTTTTCCTGCTCTGGGTATTAGTATTATAAAATCCAGCTGAGCCCTAGCTGCTTTTGCTTGGTGGATAGAGCGTCAGCCTGCAGACTGAAGGGTCCCGGGTTCGATTCTAGTCAGTAGGGGGCATGCAGGAGGCAGCGGATCAATGATTCCCTGTCATTATTGATGTTTCTATCTCTCTCTCTCCTTCTTTCCCTCTCCCGTCCTCTCTGAAATCAATAAAAATGTTTTAAAAATAATAAAATCCTTCTGAGAGCCAGGCTCCTTCAAATGCCATTGTGCTGAGGTATCTGCCTATCTTAGGAAGTCTGAGATAGGTAGTATTGGTTAGCCAATACCTGCACTTTCTTGGCAGAATGCTTGCTGTGCTGTGTATGGACAGAAGGAACTGAAGGACTTCCTCCCCAGCCTTTGGGCTTCTATCCGCAGAGAGGTGAGTGTTACTAAGATAAACTCACTTCTGTTAACTCCCAGTTGTCAGGCATCAGGGGAAATAATTCACCCTGTGTTTTTCCATCTGTTGCTGTGCCTGGTTATTCAACAAGCAAGCAATGGGGCATAGTCATGTGCCTATGTCACCATGCAGAATAGAGGGACAAAGGGAGAGACCTAAGATAAGGCATCCCAACGGTGGCTCATAGTTGACGTTCTTTTTTTCAAAACGTATGTGTGTGAATCCCCGTGTTGCTAAGGACTTGGTGAGAATACACCAATTAAGAAGAAACTCATTTAAGGGAATAATTTCCATTGCTATGCCCTAAAGGTTCTTAACCCTAATCCCCCAAGGAAATAGGCAGAGGGTGGGTGGGGTCGCACTTGGTGCAGGCTCACCTCAGTAGCCATGGGATCCCTCCCTGACAGGTGTTCCAGACGGCAAGTGAGCGGGTGGAGGCCGAGGGCCTAGCGGCCCTCCACTCCCTGACTGCGTGTTTGTCTCGCTCTGTGCTAAGGGCTGATGCTGAGGACCTCCTTGACTTCTTCCTTAGCAACATTCTACAGGGTAACAGAGCCATGGAAGCCAGAAAGGGGAGTGAGCACAACAGAGAAGCAGTTCCTTAAGGGCCAATGACCTTTTATATGTAGCCCATCATGTTCAGTGATTTGAGGGGGGGAGAGGGAAGGGGGCGCGGCTGGAACCCTACTTTGAATTTATTTTTAATTCAATGGTAACTGCTAGCAAACTGTCCCTTGCCGCATTCTCCAACTTTGATGCACTGCGGGGGAAGCAGGCCACGTTCAGCCTACTCCCAGGTATGTGATGCTCTGCCTCTCCAGACTGCAGGCACCATCTGTGTGAACCCGACATGAAACTGGTGTGGCCTAGTGCCAAGCTGTTGCAGGCAGCTGCAGGTGCATCCGCCCGGGCCTGTGACCACATCACCAGCAATGTACTGCCTTTGCTGCTGGAACAGTTCCACAAGCACAGTCAGGTAAGAGAGCGCTGTCTTTTCAGGAAATGATGGGACCCCTTGCTAGGAGCCTTTTCTCACAGAGAGAGCTAAGCATTGAACTTAGGCCCAGATAGCAGATTTTGGGTTTTGCTTCAATTAGCTACTGCTGGTTCCCTTGTTTACTCATTTCCTTACACTTACATAAAAGAATAATTCACCCCACTTCCAAAGTAGCAGGACTGAAATCTTTTATTATACAGGGTGGGGTAAAAATAGGTTTATAGTTGTTCCTATGGAAAATAATACAATAATAATATAAGAATAAACTGTTGCATATATAATTGTAAACCTGCTTTTACCCCACCCTATGTTCTTTGGCTCTAATATCCCTTAAAACATTACAGAGCAACCAACGGCGGACAATCCTTGAAATGATCCTGGGTTTCTTGAAGCTGCAACAGAAATGGAGCTATGAAGACAAGGGTGAGATCACCTTCCAGAATAGGCAGAGTGCCATGGATAAGTAGTCTGGAACAGTGGTCCTATCATTCTGAGATTGTAGCATAAAAACAAACCACTGAATGCGTGGGACCTGTTTATTTTTTTCCCAGTGTACTTCCTGGACACTCAGTGGATTAAGCACTTTAAATCTGCCCCCAGTAGTCTTTGTGTCACGGCTGAGTCAGGGCTTCCCTCTAACCTGGACTGTCTCTCCCCAGGTGAAAGGCCTCTGAGTGCCTTCAAGGACCAGCTATGCTCACTGGTATTCACAGCCCTGACTGACCCCAACACCCAGCTTCAGCTTGTTGGCATCCGAACCCTCACTGTTTTGGGTGCCCAGCCAGGTACACTTGAGAAAGACGGGGTATTGGTCCCTTTCTTCTGATTTTCTGTCTTGAGTGAAAAGAAGTCTTAATTCCCGAGTTCTCACTGCAACCCTGGTTGACTTGAGATTTCTAATGGGACTTTGGAAGGGTTGTGGTGGCTGCAGGGGAAGAAAGATGTGGTTCCTGTTCCCTTCTAACAGATCTCCTGTCTCCCGGGGACTTGGAGCTGGCAGTGGGTCACCTGTATAGACTGAGCTTCCTGGAAGAGGATGCCCAGAGTTGGTGAGAATCTAAAGAGCAAGATAGAGCAGGCTGTTCCAGGGCTGTGCTTCTTCCCTAGGGCGGTGGGCCTTGTGCTTGGCTCTGGCTGCCTAGTGGTTGGAAATATGGAACTGTTCTCTTTTCTTGGGCATTAAGAAGCTCTGTCCAGCCCTGACCAGTGTTTTTCAGTGGTTGGAGCATCAGCCTGCACACTGAAGGGTCATGGGTTTGATTCCTTAGTCAAGGGCACGTACCTGGTTTGCAGGTTCAATCCCTAGCCCAGTCGGGGTGTGTTCAGGAGGCAGCCAGTCAATGTGTCTCTCTCACATTGATGTTTCTCTCTCCCTCCCCTCTCCTCCCACCTCTCTTCCATTCTCTCTTAAAAAAAAAAAATCAATGGAAAAAATATAAAATGAGGATTAACAAACAAAAAAAAGAAGCCTGTTCAACTAGGTACTTGAGTCTTACTCTTTAGCAAGGTGGCCTCAGGAGACCATACTCCTGAATCTGCCTAATGGTAGATCTAGGCAAGAGAATGATGGACCAAGCTTGACTAATGCACATCTGCCCTGTGTCCCCAGCAGGGTGGCAGCACTGGAAGCATCAGGAGCCCTGGCCACTCTTTACCCTGTGGCCTTCAGCAGCCACCTAGTGCCCAAGCTTGCTGAGGAGCTGTGCATGGGTATGTGTCCCTGGGCTTCTGTGGCCCACCCCTTCCCAGGGAGGCTTGAGGGCCTTCATGCTTGCCATCACACAGAGAAACCTTGTCTCCTGGGTTGCTTTCAGGGGAGTCGGATTTGGCTAGAGAGGATGGGTCCACCAAATGCTCCCGGCATCTGCGCTGTCTGCAAGCCTTGTCAGCTGTATCAACACATCCCAGCATTGTCAAGGAAACCCTGCCTCTGCTGCTGCAGCATCTCTGCCAGATGAACAAAGGTAAGTCCCAGGCATGATCTTTAAGAAGCCGGGCCGAATGGGGAGCTGTAGTCAAGTTTGGAGTTGATGCCTCTACGGCAGTGAATGGGAACTTTTAAAATAAAATGTTGATGCCTAGGCCTCACTCAGTCCAACTAAACCAATCTGTGAAGAAGGATGGGACTTCGGCACCAGTAATTATTAAGAGTGCCCAGCCCTAGCAATTGGGTCAGTAGATAGAGCTTCATCCCTTGGACCAAAGCGTTGCAAGTTTGATCCTGGCCAAGGGCATGTTCCTTGGTTGCAAGCTCCATCTCTGCCCTGGTCAGGGCAAGTGCGGGAGGCAGCCAATTGATGTGTCTCATATCGATGTTTCTCTCTCTCTGTCTTTCCCACTCCCTTCCACTCTCTCTAAAAATCAGTGGGAAAATATCCTTGAGTGAGGATTAACAACAAGAGTGCCCAAGTGATTTTAATTTGGAGCCAGTATTGAAAAGTACCACCCTAAGGCCATGCTTCAGCAGCATGGGCATCATCTGGGAGCTTGTTAGATTAGATGTGGAGAATCTCAGGCCCCACTGATCTGAACTTGCTTTTTTAAAAAATCCTCATCCAAGGATTTATTCTTACTGATTTTTTAGAGAGAGAGCGAGGGAAACATCAATTGGTTGCTGCCTGCACACGTCCCGACCAGGGATCAAACCTGCAACCCAGGTGTGACCTGACCAGTAATTGAACCCATGACCCTTCAGTGCATGGGATGACCCTCCAATCCTCCAAACCTCCGCCTTCCACTAATGAACAGCACTGCCACCCTGAGCCAAACTGGCCAGGACCAGAATCTGCATTTTAACAGGATCTCTGGGTAATTCGTACACACTCTAGTTTGAGAGTACTCTAGGCACAAGTGACAGTGGCAGTTGGTACTACAAACCTATTCATGATCACCATGGGTCCTCACTAATTCCTAAGCTCCCTACTTTGCACTGCCCAGCCCTTGTGGTAGATCCAGTCAACAGTGGATGACCTCCTACACAGTAGAAAAAACGTGACTCAGAGTGTGGCCTGGGTTAGATTCCTGACTTTGCACTTACTGTGACCCTGGAAAAACCACTGGGAGTTTCATTGAGCTGCCACATTCTTCTCTATAATATGAGGGAAATGATCCTTCTAGGATGATAAAAAATTTGAGAACATGTGTGTGAATGCTTTTGCTGCAGAGCCTGGCAGGTCTCAGCTCTGAAATCTGAATAGAGGAAAGAGAACATCCAAAAGAATAAAATGATGTGGCTCTTTAATAAAACATCTTGGTCACTCACCTTTGGTTGTTCTTTCCATCTGCTCTAACTGAAATACCTAGAAGTGCTTTTAGAGAAACCTTACAGAGAATCCTTTCTCCCCCCACAGGGAATGTGGCTGCAGAACCAAGTGAAGTGATTGCTGTCTGTCAGAGCCTCCAGCGGGTGGCAGAAAAATGCCAGCTGGACCCCGAAAGCTGCTGGTATTTCCATCAGACAGCTATACCCTGCCTGCTTGCCTTGGCTGTGCAGGCTTCCATGCCAGGTAACTTTCTCCACCTCACCTCCTACCTCTCTCCTCTAGTCCTCCGCCTTCCACTAGTGAACAGCACTGCCACCCTCAGGTTTTTGTTGGTACTGCATTTTATACCAGCAGAAGCTTATTTTAAGATTTCGCTTCAAGCAAAGGGTGCTAAGCTAGCCAATAGCAGGAACTAAAATCCATTCATGTTAGCAATGTTCAAAAGGATGCACACCTTTTACCTGTTTAATTGCTGTGTAATTAGTTTAGTTAGAATTCTGTTCTGGAGTTAAGTAAACCTGGCTGGGTTTCAGCTTCAACTCTACCACTAACTTAGGTCAAGCTATTTAGTCTTCCTAAGCCTCTGTTTCCTCACTTATTAGGGGGAGGTAAAGAGAAATATCTAGCCCTAGCTTATTTAGCTTAGTGGATAGAGTGTCAGCCTTCGGACCAAAAGGTCCCGGGTTTGATTCCAGTCAAGAGCATGTACCTCAGTTGCAGGCTCCTCCCTGGCCCGGGTCCTGGTCAGGGGGAGGGTAGGATGTAACCAATCAATGTGTTTTTCTCACATCGATATTTCTCTGTCTTTCTCTCTCTTTCTCTCTCTCTAAAAATCAATGGAAAAGTATCCTCGAGTGAGAATTAAAATACACACGCACACACACACACACTAGGGGACCGGTGCACAACTCGGGGTAGGGGGAGGTCCTTCAGCCCGGCCTGTGCCCTCTTGCAGTCTGGGACCCCTCGGGGGATGTCCACCTGCTGGCGTGCCTGGCCAGCCTGGGTGAGGGGCTGATGGCTGTTTGTAGGCTGGCCAAGACCCCCAGTGAGGACCCTCACCCCATGGGGGTGTGGCCAGCCTGGGTGAGGGGCTGAGGGCCGTTTTCAGGCTGGCCACAGCTCCCATTGATGCAAGGTCCCAGCGAGGCTGGCTGGAAGAAGGTTTCTGGGGGTTATTTATCTTCTGTATAATTGAAACTTTGTTGCCTTGAGCAGAGGCCCTGCCGGCCTAGGCAGGCAGTTTCAACTCCATCACTGGTGCAGTGGAAGCCTCCTGTTTGCGCTAACTCTGTGATGGACGGCTGCCATCTTGGCTGGGTTAATTTACATACAGCCGCTCTGATTGGCTGGTGGGCGTAGGTTGGCTGGTAGGCATGGCTTAGGCGTCTCAGAGTGATGGTTAATTTGCATATTACTCTTTTATTAGATTAAATAATTATAGGGCAGTTGCTAAAGATTAAATAAGATCATGCTTGGTAGCTTGCAACATAGTAATGTATGTAGGTATCATAGCTCTAATATATGGTAGCTGCTATGACAATGAAAACCCATGAAGATAGATCCATGTTATCTTTTAAGTTGCTGAAAAGGTTAACATAACTATTTCTGATATTAAGAATGTTCAGATTAGCAGGCCTTATGTTCCATGGTTGCCCAGTCTAAGGACTGTGTACCAAGTTCTTATGAGCTCTGTACACACACTAGACTACTCCTGCTTTGCTGCTTGCGGGCTCTCTGGTCTACAGCACTACTACAGAACAGGTAGAAACCACTGCTGCTGTGACTAGAGTCCAGCCTGTCACGATGACGGGACTTAATTATCTAAACCATAGTCATGGTGCCTGACTGGCGTGGCCCAGTGGTTGAGCTTGGACCTATGAACCAGGAGGTCACTATCTGATTCCCTGTCAGGGCACACACCAGGTTGTGGGCTTAATCCCCAGTGTGGGGCGTGCAAAAGGCAACCACTCAATGACTCTCTCATCATTGATGGTTCTATTTCTCTCTCCCTCTCCCTTCCTCTCTGAAATCAATAAAAACATATTTTTAAAAATGAAATAAACCATAGTCATGGCCCTGTGTTTGTGTGTGTGTTGTTTTTTATGTGTTGTTGTTTTGATTTGACAGAGAAGGAGCACTCAATTATGAGAAAAGTGCTGTTGGAGGAGGAAGTGTTGGCTGCCATGGTGTCTGTCATTGGCACTGCCACCACCCACTTAAGCCCTGAGTGAGTATAATCATGGATGTGGCTTGATCCCTGGGAAAGAGATAGCAATCTTGGGGAGCAGCAGCGGGTAGCTGCCTTCTGAGCGGTCCTTTTACCCAATATCAAATGTGGAGGCAGCTGTTTGTCTTGTAAGTTTTGCTGGCAAAGTAAGGAAGGGGCTCTTAGCACCATGGACCATGGGAGTGGGTAAACCATGGACTGATGGTTCTTAGCAGCAGATATGCATAAGAATCACCTGTGGAACAGTTTTAAAGTATACATTGTGTTCTCTCACTAGATTGTGAGCTCCAGAACATGGATTAGATCTGTCTGGCTTGTGCTCTGTCACCAGGGCCTAGAATGGGAATGGTTCCTGGCATATATGTGCTGAATTAATAATTGTTGAATATGTGAATGATCATGCTCAGACCCACTGACTTGGTGACTCTAATGGGAACCCCAGGGCTACTATACAGCCCTAGCTCCTTGGTGATACCTAGTGCTCTACCCCTAGCTTAGCTGCCCAGAGTGTCGCCTGCATTGTGCCCCTCTTCTTGGATGGCAACATCTCCTTTCTGCCTGAAAACAGCTTCCCTTGCAGATTCCAGCCATTCCAGGTGAGGGTCTGATGGATCAAAATGGGGTAAAATCCTGAGATTTCTGTCCTTGAAATTCCTAGGGCTAATCTGGGGTGGCTGTTGGAACAGATAAGCCTATTGCTGGTATGACGGGCTTGGTAACGCTCTTCTTCCTTTATAGGATGGCTCCTCGGGACAGAGGAGGCTGGTTGCACTGCTTATGGCCCTTGTCTGCTCCCTGCCTCGAAATGTAAGTAAACACAGTTGGGGAGTTACCCTAGTTTGACCCTGACTAGGAGAGGTGGATCCCAAGTGATTTCTGGGCTCATCTACTTCCCCACTGGGAAATGCAGTTCTCGTCCATCCTGGCCCTGCTGCCACGTTCACTGGTTATCTCTGTGAGTTCAGGTGTCCTCTGGGTCCATTACATGACCAGGTTTTCTGTAGGTGGAAATCCCTCAGCTGAACCAACTCATGCGGGAGCTTTTAGAGCTTAGCTGCTGCCACGGTTGCCCCTTCTCCTCCACTGCCGCTGCCAAGTGCTTTGCAGGACTCCTCAACAAGCACCCTGCAGGTAGGGGAAGCCATCTGATGGGATCTTGAAGTTAGGTCCTCATTCTTCTTTAAAAGAGGAGCCTGCTAATAGTACATATAATAGGGGTTCCCAGGGGACAGTCCTTGGGACAAGTTGAGAGCAGAGTTGGACAAAGCATTACAGGACAAAGATGAGGGGGTACAAGCAGAGTGCTATGTCTGATCTGTCATACTGCTCCCTACAGGGAGCTGTCAGGGATCATTCTTTATTGGAAGCAGACAACTCTTTTCCAGTGCCAGCACCCCTGTGCTTTAAGGATAGCAGGCTCTCGTGCTGGTTCCAGAGCTGAGGGGGCAAAGCACACAGCCAAGTGCTATGTTCTCTTCTCATGGCTTCTCAGGGAGCTCTGCACTGAAATGATTTACATCCTTCATTGTTAACATGTAGGAAAAATATGTAGCCTTTGCATCATTTTCTCTCTCCTTTTTAGGGCAACAGCTGGATGAATTCCTACAGCTGGCTGTGGACAAAGTGGAGGCTGGGCTGGGTTCTGGGGCCCATCGCAGTCAGGCCTTCACACTGCTTCTCTGGGTAAGGAGTCGGAATGGATTCTCATTAAACACACACTATGTCTGGTTAAAAACAATTTCTCCATTTAACCTGGAAGCATAGCATGCTTCTCTGCATTCTGGGGCTTGTCATGCCCTGACCATTCTCTTCTCTGATTATAGGTAACAAAGGCCCTAGTGCTCAGATATCATCCTCTCAGTTCCTGCCTTACAAATCGGGTAAGTCCAATCTGGAGACAAGGGAATGTAGGACCTAAACAGGAACTTCTGTTGATGCTATTCTTCCCAGAAATGACTGTCATCCTCCTCCTGGGTATTTAGGAGTCTTCTCCCAGTATACCTCACAGGCTCTTTTTTTCCAGCTCATGGGCCTCCTGAGTGATTCAGAACTAGGCCCAAAAGCAGCTGATGGCTTCTCTCTGCTCATGTCCGACTGCACTGATGTACTAACTCGTGCTGGCCATGCCGATGTGCGGATCATGTTCCGCCAGCGCTTCTTCACAGATAACGTACCTGCTTTGGTCCAGGGCTTCCATGCTGCTCCCCAAGGTAAGGAGAGTCTAAAAGCAAGACCCCAAATTTATAAGCCTCTCCTTGACTCAGACTCATTCTGTAAGATAAAGTAGGACCTCAGTGCTTCAGTGTGGTCTGTACCTAAAGGGCTAACCTTCCAGATTCGTATCCCATTCTTTTCCGTTGGTGGATAGATCTTGCTTATTCTGAGCTTGAGGGGCTTTTTTTTTTTTTTTTAACATCTATGTAGGCTAATGTCCCAGCATCATCAGATTGGAGTTGAATTCTCAAGCTGCGTGTCTGAGCACAGTTTCTCCTCTAAGCTTCTCTGTTTTTTACAGATGTGAAGCCAAATTACCTGAAAGGTCTGTCTCATGTGCTTAACCGGCTGCCTAAGCCTGTGCTCTTGCCAGAGCTGCCCACGGTAAGCCTTGCAGTCCAGAGCCTCTAAGCAAGGGACCAAGCCATTATCCCCCAGCTGAGCTAGAGAGGGGTGGGGAGGAGAAGCAGGCTCATCACCATGTATGTGGTCTTCCCCACCTTTCCTGTGGCCCCTTAGCTGCTTTCCTTGCTGCTGGAGGCCCTGTCCTGCCCCGACTGTGTGGTACAGCTCTCTACCCTCAGCTGCCTTCAGCCTCTTCTACTAGAAGCACCCCAAGTCATGAGTCTTCATGTTGACACCCTCGTTACCAAATTCCTGAACCTCAGCTCCAGCCCTTCCATGGTACGTTGAACCCCAGCAACTCTCTGGCCAATCTGCAGCTGTCCTTCTTGGGTCTTCTCTCACCTCTGTATGGTTGTGTTCCAGGCTGTCCGGATTGCTGCACTGCAGTGTATGCACGCTCTCACTCGCCTGCCCACCCCTGTGGTGAGTCCTCAGATGTCCCTCTCTGGCCTGGAAAATTCTAAGAGCCAGAGAAGAACCTTTTTGCCTTAGTCAAGCATAACTGGCCACCTGCTGTGTGATGAACTGGAAGGTACAGATAGGCAAGGATTTGTCTGAATACTCTACCACAGAATGGTCATCCTGTCACCTAGCATCCTCTGGAATTGCTAAAGAATAGGACTCAATTTAAAAATGGAACTCCCATTTGACCCAGTAATCCCACTTCTGGGAATATATCCCAAGAAACCAGAAACACCAATCAGAAAGGACATAATGCACCCCTATGTTCACAGCAGCACAATTTACAATAGCTAAGATTTGGAAACAGCCTAAATGCCCATCAGCAGATGAGTGGATTAAAAAACAGTGGTACATCTACACAATGAAATACTACACTGCTATAAAAAAAGAAGGAATTTTTACCATTTGTAACAGCATGGATGGACCTATAGAGCATTATGCTAAACAAAATAAGCCAGAGAAACATAAATATCACATGATCTCATTCATATGTGGGATATAATAAACAACATAAACTGATGAACAAAAATAGATCCAGAGGCAAAGAAATACTGAACAGACCGTCCAATCTCAGAGAGAAGGTGGGGTGGGTGGCGGGGGGGGTAAGAGATCAACCAAAGGACGTATATGCATGCATACAAGCATAACCAGTGATCACAGACACTGGGG
>PVJC01046783.1:0-13117 GCA_004026665.1 Murina feae
TGTAGGGTGGTCAGATATTAATGGGATGGATTAATTAAACCAAGGGCTTCAGTTTGAAACTATAAATGAACATCTTTTTTTATAAATGTGGAGCCTCTGTACAACATGTAAACTTGTAATTGAATTAGTTGACATTAGTACTTGAAAAAGTAGCTTGCTAGAAGAATGATCACTAAGATTTCTAACAAAGGCAAACCAATTGAGTGGATATTCTATTTCACAGTTATGTGTTATGTGTAGTGGTTTGAAACGTATTTTAAATCCCTACTTAATAGTGGTATTATCCAGATGATATTGATTATTTGTGCAATGCACACTTTCTGAAAAGGCGAGATTCAAAATGAGTGCCACAGAAGTGTTAAGGAATAATAATTCCCTATTTTATAAAAATATATTGACTGCAAATTATGTGCCAGTAATGAAGAGATCTCTTATAGTTACAAAGATAAATATTATCTTCTCTTTAAGAAAGTATTAGTTATTTTGAGTAATAAAATTTCTAACAAAAAAAAGCACATTAGCATCACTTGGGACCTTTATTGAGCACATACTATATGCCAGGCATTTTGTTTTGCATTATATCTCCAAACTTCATATATCTATAAAGTAGGTGATAATATTATTGCCATTTTAAAAATGAGAAACATGAAACTTAAATGGCATGTCTATAATTACACATGGGTTATAAATAATTGTAAAACTGATTTCTATAAAAATAACTGTAAATAATATTTTGGTGTTACATTAAAGTACCGTTTGGTTTATAGAGTGAGGTCCAACATATATAGCAAAGGAAGGACGTACCGTAATCCATGGGTTGGGTTCTGAGTGATAGAAAGGAAGCAAAAAGCATGACAGGAGGAACCATGTGCAAAGGAACAGTTTGTTAATATTTTTAAAGAACCGTGAGAAATGTACTAATTATCGCTGGATGGTGGTGTGGAAGTGGGAGAGTGTAGGCAGAGCAGGCTTGGTAGTTTGTAAGCCGAGTGGAAAAGCACCAGTCTTAGGAGCATGAAAATGATATTATGGGTGAGGGAGTTTTAAGTAGAGTATAAATGCTTTAGAAAGACAATGGATTGAAAAAGTGTAGAGATCTCTCCTGAGGAGGTGACAACTGTGTGACATGCTGGGAGATGGACAGCAAGCAAGTGTGTACAAATTTGAAAATACTGAACCAGGGAAGAGGGGTGCTACCAGAGGAGTGATCAAGCCCAATCACTGCACTCAAGAGGCTACTGCAAACTCAAGTGTACTTGAGGCGTCTTATGAGGCAGCAGGGATTTGGATTACTGGCCATGGACATTCTCCATGTCAGGTAGGATGGCCACTGAGTCTATGGGTTTATAACTCAGGAGAGAATTTGAAGCAAGATTTTTTGGTGTTTTCAGCAAGTGGCTGGGAATCGGAGCTAAGAAAGGATATTGTCCTGAAGAAGAAAAAAAAAAAAACTTGGAGAGAAATACAAATGAACCACAAACTAACCACCATTTTCCTGGATTCTTAACTTTTTTTTAAGAAAAGTGATCTTTTTGTGTATGAATCAGTGGTTCTCAACCTTGGTTGCACATTAGAATCACCTGGGAATCTTTTTAAAAATCTTCATTTCTGGGCCTCATCCTCTGAAACTCTGTTTCTTTGTTACTAATGTTGTGGCCCCACCCAATAACAAAGAAACAGAATTTCTGGAGGATGAGGCCCAGAAAGCAGGATTTTTAAAAAGATTCCCAGGAGATTCTAATGTGCAGCCAAAGTTGAGAATCACTGGTATAAATGAAAACAGTGGTGAGAGGACACTAAGATGGTAGCATAGGCAAATGTCTGTATTCCCTGCCTTGTACAACGACATCAAAATTACAACTAAAATATAGAAAAACTTTCATCCAGAACCACTGGGAAGCTGGCTGAATGGAAGGACTATAACTAGAAAAGGAAAGAAGAAAGCACACTGAGATTGGTAGGAGGTGAACAGAGGCACTAAACAGGCTGGTCCGTAACCCACATGTGCTGCTTTTTTAATCAGGAGGGAGATCATCTCTGCTGAAGCTGCTGGAGGAGCAAGGGGTCCCAGCCTCACAACAGATATCCAGCCCAGAGTCCCAGAGCTGGAAAAAGAGGTCCCTGCAACTATGGGCTGTAAAAACCAGTGGGGATTGGGGCTCAGTGACAGAGAGGCTGCTGAGCTGTTCCTCTCAAAAGACTAGCACAGGAACTGAACTTACCAGGTTCTGCTTCTGCTGAGCTCCAGCAGCAGGGCGAGGCTCCAGGGGACACATTTTTCTGGCATTGGGGAAGGAACTTGCGGGTGGCTTTCTTCCAGACAGAGTTGCTCACAGCAGTCAATGTTCCCCTGCAGGGACCTTCCTGGTCCCAGAGCTGACTAGCAGCCATTTCTGTTTGCTCCACCCAGGTGATTCCCTAAGACCCCGCCTCATCCAATTTATAACCCCACCCAAGCTGCCTGCAGCATCTGTTGCATACGAATGGCCTGTGCTTGAAAATCTCAAACCAGCTGCAGCTGGGTCAGGGAGCTCCAAACCTAGCAATAAAAGACCCAAGACCCTGCACCAGCACCAGACTGCCTTGCTTCACAGCTGGGCCTCTTCTGGGCACTTCCAAACCTAACACAAAGAGGAGGAATCTGAAAGTCTCTCTGTAGCTCCTGCTGGGTGGCCCCAAGCAGTGGCTGAATTTGCACCTCCTGGAGACCCAAGAGCCAGTGTACCCAGTGGTCAGTGTCAGAACATACCAGATTACAATTCTACACATCCATAAGCAACACACCCAAGGGGCACACTCAGTGAGCTCCAAAGCCCCACTGCAGCAACTTCTGATCCATAGGGGTGTCTCATTCACAACAGCTCTCCCACTATAGCTTATAGCTGGTCCCCAAAGCCAATTGGCCTGGAGTGAGTTCAATTCCTCCTCCCAGTGACACCAACAGCGATCAAGTCTCAAGTACAAGACTGTGCTCACAACCCATAAAGGGATGCACCTAGAGCTCCCAGCTCAGGTGACTGGGAGACTGAGCCAGTGGGCCTTATAGAACACATACTGCCCAAGGCCATTCTACCAACTCATGGAGACATAAACGCTCTACCAATACATAGAAACAAACACAGGGAAGCAGCCAAAATGTGGAGACAAAGAAAACATATCACAAATGAGAGAAATGTAAGAAAGCAAACTACTGAATATAGAGTTCAAAACCATGGTTACAAGGTTACTCAAGAATCTGCTAAAAACCTCCAAAAAATTGGAAAGGGATCAGTCGGAAATTAAGCATACACTGACTGAAATAAAGAATAATATACAGGGATTCAACAGTAGAGTAGAGGATTCTGAGAATCAATCAACAATTTGAACTATGAGGAAGCAAAAAACACCCAACCAGAAGAGGGGAAAAAAAAGAATCCAAAAATATGAAGATAGTGTAAGGAGCCTCTGGGACAACTTCAAGCGTACCAACATCTGAAATATGGGGTGCCAGAAGAAAAGAGAGGCAAGATATTGAAAACCTATTTGAAGAAATAATGACAGAAAACTTCCCCTACGGGGTGAAAGAAATATATTTAGAAGTTCAGGAAGCACAGAGAACCCCAAACAAGAGGACCACACCAAGACACATCATAATTAAAATGCCAAGGGCTAAAGACAAAGAAAGAATCTTAAAAGCAGCAAGTAAAAGCAGTTAGTTACCTACAAGGGTATACCTATATGACTGTCAGCTGATTTCTCAACACAAACCATGCAGGCCAGAAGGGAATGGCAAGAAATATTCAAAGTGTTGAATAGCAAGAACCTACAACCAAGGTTAGTCTACCCAGCAAAGCTATCATTCAGAATTGAAGGTCAGGTAAAGAGCTTCATAGACAAGAGAAAGCTAAAGGAGTTCATCACCACCAAACCAGTATTATATGAAAAGTTGAAGGATATTCTTTAAGAAGAGGAAGAAGAAGCAAAAGAAAAAGATTTTAAAAAAAGAACAACAAAATGGAAACAAATACATATCTATCAACAATTGAATAAAAATTAAATGAATAAGAAATCTAATGAACAGAATAAACTGGTGAAAAAAATAAAATCAGAGGTATGGAAATGGAACAGACTGAAGATTCTCAGAGGGAAGGGTAGATGTGGAGGGTGTGATAAGAAATTTAACAAAGATCTTATATACCTGTATGCATTACTCATGGACACAGACTATAGGGTTGCAAAGGCCTTGGGTGGGACAAGAACCAGGTGGAGGGAGGCAATAGAGGCCAAAAAAAGAGGGACATCTGTAGTAATGTCAACAATAAAGATTTTAAAAAATTAAAAAAAAAAAAACAGTGGGAAAAGTTTTCAAACAAGAAAACAGTGGGGAAAGTTTTCAAACAAGTCTCTGGCTTTCTGTTTGTTTTCTTTATTTTATTGTATTTTATTATTTATTTTATTTTACATTTTTCCCATTACTATTTATCTCCTCTATGCCCTCCTCCACTTTCATCCCCCCTCCACTCTATCTGCTTTCCCCACCAATCACCACATATTTCTTATGGACACTTACAGCTGAGAAGAAACTGCCATAAATTTGGAATAAGACATACTTTAGATCACTGACTTTGTCTATGAAGAGCTGGGTGAACAGGAAAATCTGCTAACATTTTCACAAATAGCAACAAAAACAACAATAACAAAAATAATAAAAACAGAGTTTAACTTATAGAGTCATTCAGTGAGATAAAAAATATAAAGTACCTAATCAGGTTTTCAGAATTATCTAATAAAAGAGTAATATGCTAATGGTTTCACACCATTACATCCCAAGCCACGCCCACCAGACAATCAGAGCAACTATATGCAAATTAATCCAACCAAGATGGCAGCCAGCAGCCATGAAGCTAGAGCAAATGGAAGGCTTCCTTTCCCTGGTGATGGAGGAAGCTGCCTGCCTAGGCAGGCTATGGCCTCTGCTCAAGGCAACAAAGTTTCAATTATAGAAGCCACAGAGCTGGAGCAAGCAGGAGGCTTCATTGCCCCAGCAATGGAGGAAGCTGCCTACCTAGGCAGGCTGTGGCCTCCACTTAAGGCAACAAAGTTAGGCAACAAAGTTTCAATTATAGAAGATAAAGAAACCCCAGATACCTGCTTCCAGGAAGCCTCTCTGGGAGCTTGGGTGACTGGGGGCTGTGGCCAGCCTGCAAATAGTCATCAGCCCCTCACTGAGGATGGCCCCACCCTAATGGGGTGAGGGTCCCTGCTGGGGGCTTGGCCAGCCTGAAAACAGCCATCAACTCCTCACTCAGACTGGCCAGGCATCCCAGTAGGAACCCACACCCTGAAGGCACTGTGGCCAGCCTTAAAATGGCCCTCAGCCCCTCACCCAGGCTGGCCAGGCACCCCAGCAGGAACCCCTACCCTGAAGGGGGTGTGGCCAGTCTGAAAACTGCCCTCAGCCCCTCACCTAGGCTGGCCAGGAACCCCAGCGGGACCCTTAGCCTAATCTGGGACACCCTTCAGGGCTAACCAGCCTGACCCCACCCATGCACCAGGCTTCTATCCTATATAATAAAAGGGTAATATGCAAATTGACTCTAACAGCAGAACGACTAGGAATGATTGGTCACTATGACACACACTGACCACCAGTGGGCAGACGCTCAATGCAGGAGCTGCCCCTGGTAGCCAGTGTACTCCCACAGGGAGAGCTCTACTCAGCCACAAGCCAGGCTGACGGCTGCCAGTACAGCGGTGGTGGTGGGAGCCTCTCCTGCCTCCTCAGAAGTGCTAAGGATGTCCGATTTCAGTTTAGGCCTGCTCCCTCCTGGCAAGTGGACATCCCCTGAGGGCTCCCAAAGGGATGTCTGACTGTTAGCTTACGCCCAATTGCCCGGGGTGTGGGTATAAGCCAGCAGGTGGACATCCTCCGAGGCTTCCCAGACTGCAAGAGGGCACAGGTTGGATCGAGTCCCCCTCCCTCCCTCTGAGTGCACAAATTTTTGTGCACTGGGCCTCTAGTTTTACAATAAAATAATAAAATAACTACTTTATGGTAACTAAGGAGGTGATTATTATGAACAAGTCATCTTTTTACCCTTAAAATCATAAATATCTCAATTATAAACTACCCTATAAAACACAAAAAAAATGTCATGTCAATGTTACTAAATAACGTTTAATAAGTACGCTCCACGTGGTATTAAGACAACAAGAGAGTGGTGCTTATTACTTGGAAAATAGAAAATATCTCCTTTTAATAAGTCACTATATTAACCACACCATTTTTAATAAATAGAATCCCATTCTCCCAACCTTGAAAATAAATTTTTTTCTTAAATGACTAGGTTAATTGATTGCCCAAATTCCAAATCTGTGTCCCTGAACACCCTAACAATTTGGTGGGCCACAGGATCCCTGTGCCCATACTCATAATCCATCACTTTAAAAACACAGGTTGTTTCAATTCATAATAAAAAGATAAAAATATGTTGTAATACCTAAAACTGTATAGTGTACATCTGTTGTACAGCAATGGGAAACAATAATGAGATACTCATTTTAAATCTTATTGCTAAAGTTTCAATCAGGCATAAAAGTGTAGTATGTGATCGTTCTGTATCTACAAATAAAGTAGTATCTGAGAAGCAGCTAATTAGTATTGGGGTTTGTTTCACAGACATCAAGGGCGACTGTGTTGACCTCTTCTGAGCTCTGCATAGTCTTGGATACTCCTACACCTGAGGTGCTTTCTGGTGTCAGAAGAAACCCCAGCTAGTTTTCCACTCATTGCTTGATTGGTGGGCAAACCATGTTCTTGTGTTTACCTCATTATATAAAATGCTGAAACTTCCACAGGAAAATGGAAGTTTCTCATAGAAAACAATGTGATTGTTATCAATTCATATTTTGATTGCCTATTCAAATTCAGTATATCATACAGCAATTCTTTTTGTTTTCTAAATTCAAATGTATACTTTTTTAGTACTTATAGTCCCTAAAACTTATTAGTGTAAAATGCTAAGCAAAGCTGAATAAATTCAGGAGGAAATCACTCCTTTTTCCTTCTCCTTATTTACAACTCCCCAATCCTCAGAGGAGAAAAACACTACTTTTCATGATAAAGTTATAAAATTGCTATGTGGAAACAGGGTGGTGAAGAGGAAATATGAGTCTACTATTTGTATAATTCCCATTCTGTTGAGGCATGAGTATTTTAAGTTCTAAATTATTCATATTGTTATTCACAATGATCAAATACCTCATATAGTGACTTTATTTATTTTATTTACTACTAGGTGCCTGGTACACTGCTTCAGTCCCTTAGCCTGGTCTGCACCCTCTTGCAATCTGGGATCCCTTGGGGGATGTCAAAGAGCCAGTTTCAGCCTGATCCCCACAGGCCAGGCTGAGGGACCCCACCAGTGAACGAATCCGTGTGCATATAAGATCTTTGGTTAATCTCTTCCTTCCCTCTCTCTACCTGCTTTCCCTCTGAGATTCATATTTCCATGCCTGTGCATTGAGCATCTGCCCTCTGGTGGTCAGTGTGTGTCATAGCTACTGGTTAAATGGTCAAACAGTTAAATGGTCAGATGGTTGCTTAGACTTGATAGATAGATAGATAGATAGATAGATAGATAGATAGATAGATAGATAGAGGCTCCGTGCACGGATTCGTGCACATTGAAAAGAAATTAATTAGAAGGTGGCCGGTGGGGTAGGACTGGGCAAGACAGGCTGGATGTGCACTGGAGCCAACCTCCCGTGGTCCCTCCTCAGCCAGCCGCATCTGGGGTGGCGCCGGAGCTCAAAGGGCATTTGCAGAGTGAGCGAGGAACCTCTGGCAGGTGGGGTCCCTCAGCCTGGCCTGCGAGGATTGGGCTGAAACCAGCAGTCCAACATCTCCCAAGCGTTCCTAGTGTCACTTGGCAGCTCCTGTATTGAATGTCTGCCCCCTGGTGGTCATTGTGTGTCATAGCTACTGGCCAGTTGGCTGGTGGCTGGTCACTTAGGCTTTTACATATAGAACTTACTCTACTGACAATATATTTCCCAGCAAATTTTAAGATCATATAAACATAATAAATATGCATTTTAGTGAGGTGCCAGCTACAAAATGACATGGATTTGAAACAGAAATACATGCAAGTCATTATGTTTTTGCACTATAGAAAGAACAATTAATTACTCATTCAGGGCATATATGTTTTCTTAGATTTTTATCATGCAATGTATATCTACCTAAATGTTTAAGGTAAAAATAATTTATGATCTATGCCATATTGATTACTGAAAAATAGATTTCATGATGTTTAGGAAATATTATAAAACTAAGAGTGGTTGCTGGGCCATAAGATTTATTTTCTATCTTATTCTTGTTTCCATTGTTACCACCATTTTTAAAGACTGCTGGCAGTTCTTTGATAGTAAAATGTAAAAGTAAATAGTACTATTTATTATACATATCACATTTTTACAATTGTATAAAAATGACAAATCCGTTCCTAGAAAATGTCTTTCCTCTAGAGACGGCTGACCAAGGATCCAAATTAGGTGAGGAAGTACAAGAAAGTGCAGCTGTGCTCCTGTGCGGCTGTCAAATAATAGAGAGGGGAAAGGCGCTAATGCGAGCAGCCATAAAGAAAATAGTCATGGGGGATTGAAAATTAGAATTCAGGAGTGTATCATTTCATCAGAGTAACCTGTGCCATCTCTGTGCTTGAGTGTGTAACAACTTTCTCATCTGTCACCAAAGTATATCTGAGTGAAGGGCAGTGTTTTATGGTACACAGTTGTAATAGCTCTACTTACTAAGTACTCAATGTAAATGTACTGAATAGTATTATCCTTTTTGTTTAATTCATAGGAGTTATGTATTTTCAAAATACTTTAGAGAAAGAGTATTTTAGCCATCCTGATGAAACCAAACTTTAACAAAGTGATGCAAATTCTAAGCACCAGTGGCATTTATTTTCCTTGTTGTTTGTATGTCTTATATATCATTTTGCAATGTTCAGTTGAGTTTGTTATTTTTAGAAGTATTAAGCTACATGCTAAAAGCAATCTTAAATGTTAAAAGGAATGTACCTAATTGATGTCACATTCTATCTGAATCACATATGTGTAAAGTCTTTTTCTTTCAAGCATTTATCAGGAAAAAACAACTTTGAAATATGATTCTAAATTTACTGATAGTTAAACCTTAAAAGCAAAATTGATTGATTTTTCCATAGCAGTGTTTAACATGTGTGGGTGTAGGCCAAAATCAAAAGCTAACAAATTTGGCTTAGAGAACATTTTGTTATAGTACTTAATTTCCATCACTTAGTCATTTTAATAGCAGTATATTAAGAGTCTGCCCAAAGGCCATTTTCTACCATCTGGATACCTATGGGTTATTAAGACCTTTTTAATCATTTATATTCAACTTACTAAGAAGTAGGCAGCTGGGGGGAGGGGCTCCAGAGATAGAATGTAGCACAGGAGAGGTGGCATTGCCTATTCAAATAGATTAATTTAGCAGGACTCTTTGATGTTAGGTTCTTAAACATCATCATAAATATAACAAAAACCAACCTGTGAGTTCAAGTTCGATGACAAGCAGAAAATTGTAAACTAAAAATGATGTGGCTGCCCTTTAACCAATGTTTCAACAGAGGAAAGTTAATCTCCATGTATGAAAAATAAGTATGTAATATTTTCAAAGTTGTTGGATAAACCCATTGTTTGTATTAACTTCTGCATGAACATATCTTTCTGGGTTTCATGGTCTTCTCACCCATTAAATAAAAGATCAAAATTATTTGATTTCTTAGCCTTCTCCTCCCCAAAGCTAATATCCTTATAGCTTATCGCTTCTATTTGTAAAGGCACTGAAAACAGAAGTGTTGAGAAATGCCCAACTTCTCGTAATTAGCAATTCTTTGGGGGAAATGCCCAAGGAGTAACTTCCACCATTGTGTGCCAAGGGTGAACTTCCTGAATGAACTGGCAAGTGATCATAGACTTCATAGATCCCCTAAAGAAATATTACTAATGACTATAAGTTTGAGAATATACACAGAAAAAAAAAAGAGAGAATCATAAATGAAAACAAATAAAGGAGGTAACTCACACAAGTTAGTTCATGAGTTACCTGAAGAAAGCTAAGTACAAGCTTCAGGAGAGTTTTGAGTCATTTCAATGTCAAATTTAGTAATGTATTCTGTACTCAAAGAAAGAAAATTAAAAGTTAACACATGCAATCTTTCTAGTCAGGTGGATAGAAATAATCTGCTGACAATTTTTGTTTCAATGAGCAACACTTTTGCATATTTGAAATAAACACCATCCCAACTTGACATAATAATGTGAACCAGCAAAAAATTAAATCATATTAAACATAAATAATAAAATATTTTTCTGTCTTTTTAATGGAAAAAGATCCTATATAATAAAAGCCTAATATGCAAATCAAAGAGCGGAATGACCAATGGAATGACTGGTCACTATGATGCACACTGACTACCAGGAGGCAGATGCTCAATGCAAGAGCTGCCCCAGCTCACAGGCTCCAGGCAAGCCACAACAGGTGCCAGCGGTGGCCTCCTGGTCACCCCACTGTTCACCCCACAGATTGGCCCTGATCTCTGGCCAGGCCTAGGGACTCTACTCGTGCATGAATTTTGTGCACCGGGCCTCTAGTATTTTAATAAATATATAAAGAGCCATGTCTAAAATACCACCCCTATGCATTTTCACAGAACATCACTATAAGAAAGTATGATTTGATTGTTTTATATATCATCATTTAATAATATTGATTTAGAGTTGATGTTTACTTATCCATAAACCTCTAATAGTTATTTGGTGAACCTTTCTATTAACTGAACTTTTAATAAAGGTTTGGAAGTTTTATAAAGTCTGAAAATAATAATACTACCAAAAAGAAACCAAAAAAAATAAATGTTGGACTTAAAAAAGTATGTGGAATTTCAAATATATATAATGTATAGTAAATAATGTATATATTATGTAACGTATATATTATATAATATATATAATATTAAACATTATTTTAACTAGATTTATATACCCATATTTTTTAGTAATAAAGAGTTTTAAATACCACAATTTCATGCTTTTGAGAGAGAGTTGCAGAATAGTGAATTCTTGAATGTCAGAAAAGTGGGATATCATACTGATACAAGAGTAAATGTTTGTCATAATCCCTTCTCTAGGACATACAGAAATACATTCAACAAATTCTGTCTAATTAAGGAGACAGGTTCTTTTTTTCTCCATAAATTGTGCCATCCTGTGTAGCATGAATTTACTTATTAAAATTTAGTCTTGACTTTAACATGTCAGTTTTCTTGATTAACAGAAAACTGGTTAAGAATGTCAGAATTTATTATATAAGAAAATAAAAGAAATCTAACTTCAAGTTACCAAAGACTGCATTACCATTATTTCTTATTAATGGGAAAAGTCACTCAGAATTCCAAATTGGGTAACATAAACTTGGAATTCAGGAACTCTCTTGGATATATTGAGACCAAGATTCAGGAGATTGAAAGAAGCATAGAAGCAAAGATGATCTAGAAAACTCATGGCTATATCATACCTCTCCTAATGTTTTTTAAGACTCAGTTTTTCATTAGCAAATTTAAGTAGACTTTTGGAAGACTGAGGGTGATGAACAGATCTCTAAAGAGAGGCAATGAGATAGTGTGAGTCAACATCCCTAGAATTTAGCAGAAGTCAGTGGATTTTGATACACAGAAGCATGGAACAGACTGGGGAATCTCAAAAGGAAAGGCAGTGATGAGTGGGGGTGGGGTCAGGGGTGGGAAGAGATCAACCAAATAGCTTACATGCATAACCCATGGATGCAGACAATAACAGGGTGGTGAAGGCCTGGGTCAAGGGACAGGGGCCACTTAGATGGGGTCAATGGGGGAAAAAAGACATCTGCAAAATTTCAACAATAAAAATTTAATTAAAAAATAATCCAAGGAAAGAAAGGAAAAAAAGTCAGTGTATTTTCAATGATGAGAGATATTCTTAATGAGTCTTTATCTTCCTCTCCCCCCTTCGCCGTTGCTAGTCTCATCTCTGTAAATTCTGTCCTCCACTAGCAATAGGACAAGGTGGGAAGGCAGATAATGACTGAGAATTATCCAGGTAGCAACAGGATTCAGTGGTGATCAGCAAAGAAAAGAGGTGAGAACCAGCACAGGAGTACCTGGAACAATTGAGATGCTATGTCCAACCTGGGAGTTCTTCCTAGGTCATTCCTGCACACACATTGTATCGGAGACTGTCAGAATAGGATTGATGCTTAATATTTTATTACTTAGAACATTACAGTCACAAATTATATTATCTGAGGTTTTACAATACTATTATAGAAATTATGCATATTATCCTGCAAATGGAAAACAAATTCCCCTGAGTGAAATTGTATCAATGGCGTTAAATCCTCGGAACTATTCATATTCTGCCCAATATGCTTCGATTGAATGAGCCTTGTGAGACAATTTAGTGCAACTTACTCATTTTAAAATTAATAAAATTTGAGGACCAGTAAGTATAAAGCCACTTGCTTGAGACCAAAGATGGAACTAAAATGCATAGCTCCTTATCCCCATTTTTATTTTTAGAAACAAAATTTAACTACAGAGAATGTCAGAGAGTAATTTTCTGAATATTTAACTACTAGGGGCCCTGTGCACAAAAATTTGTGCACTTGGGGTGGAGAGAGTCCCTCAGCCCGGCCTGTGCCCTCTCACAGTCTGGGACCCCTCAGTGGATGTCCTATGATGGCCAGGCACCTTTTGTGTGTGTGTGTGTGTGTGTGTGTGTGTGTGTGTGTTGTGTGTCGCCACTAGGGACCTGCCCCCAGCTGCATCTGAGGCTTGGAGCAGTCCTCCTGTGTGTGTCTACCTGCTGGGAGCCTGCCCCCAGGCACACCGTCAAGGCTTGGAGCAGGCACCCCCTCTATGTTGATCTCTCAGACTCTTGCCCTCCCCTGCATGTTGTTCTCTTTTTTGAGCTGTGGCCAGGGCTGGGTGCTGCCTGCCTCCCAAGCTTGCCTACTGCCCATCTTCCTCCAGCCACCAGAAAGCAGGGAAAACCCCGCCTCGTGGTCAGG
>PVJC01046784.1:0-13183 GCA_004026665.1 Murina feae
TAAATAAATTGGACTTCAAAATTAAAAATGTTTGTGCTTCAAACAATTCCTTCAAGAAAGTGAAAAGGCAGTCCTGGCCAGATTCAGTTGGTTGGAGCATTGTCCCATACATCAAAAGATTTGGGGTTCAATTCCTATTCAGGTCACATATTTAGGTTTCAGGTTCGATCTCCAGTTGGTGCTGGTATGGGAGGCAATCGATGTTTCTCTCTCACATTGGAATTTCTCTCTCTTCCTTCCTCTCTCTCTAAAAATCAATAAAAAAACATATCCTCAGGTGAGGATTTTAAAAAAGTGAAAAGACAACCCACAGAATGGGGAAAAATATTTTCAAATCATTTTCTTGATAAGGAACTTATACCCAGAACATATAAAGAAGTATTACAAATCAATTAAAATTGTTTTTCTCAAACCTAATTTTAAAAATGCGCAAAGGATTTGCATAGACGTTTCCCCAAAGAAGATATACAAATGGCCAATAGCACATGAAAAGATGTTCAACACCACTAGCCATCGGGGAAATGAAAATCAAAACTACAATGTGATGCCACTTCACACCCACTAGGATGCCTAGAATCAAAAATAACAAGTGTTGGAAAGGATGCAGAAGAATCGACACCCTTGTGCATTGCTGGTGTGGATGTAAAATGGTACAGCTGCTGTGGGAACCAGTTTGGCAGTTCCTCAAAAAGTTAAACACGGAATTAGCATATGATCCAGTAATTCCATGCTTAGGTGTACACCCAATAGACTTGAAAGTAGAGACTCAAACAGAGGCTTTTATACCAACGTTCATAGAAGCATTATTCACAATAGCCAAAAGGTAGAGGTAACCGAAGTTCCCATCCTATATAATTCCTATATAATAAAACCCTAATATGCAAATCAACTGAATGGCAGAACGACCAGCGGCTATGATGCACACTGACCACCAGGGGGAAGACACTTGATGCACAAGCTGCCCCCTGATGGACAGTGTGCTGGGAGCACTGCTTAGCCAGAAGCTGGGCTCATAGCTGGTGAGCACAAAGGTGGTGGCAGGAGCCTCTCCCACCTCCGTGGCAGGTAGACATCCCCCGAGGGGTCCTGGATTGCAAGAGGGCGCAGGCCAGGCTGAGGGCCTCCCCACCCACAGTGCACGAATGTCGTGCACTGGGCCTCTAGTCAACAGATAAATGGATAAACAGACTGTGATATGTATATACAAACTAGGGGCCCGGTGCACAAAAATTTGTGCACTTGGGAGGTCCCTCAACCCGGCCTGTGCCCTCTCACAGTCTGAGACCCCTCTGGGGATGTCCACCTGCTAGTGTGCCTGGTCAGCCTGGATGAGAGGCTGATGGCTGTTTGCAGGCTGGCCAAGCCCCCCAGAGTAGATCCTCACCCAATTGGGATGTGGCTAGCCTGGGTGATGGGCTGAGGGCCGTTTTTAGGCTGCCCACAGCCTGTTCAGGTTTTGGGTCCATACTGGGGTACCTGGGCAGCCTGGGTGAGGGGTTGATGGCTGTTTGAAGGCTGGCCAAGCCTCCGAGTGGGGTCCCTCACCCCATTGGGTGTGGCCAGCTTGGGTGCGGGTCTGAAGGCTGTTTTCAGGCTTTCAGGCTGCCCACAGCTCCCATTGACCCAATGTCCCAGCAAGGCTGGTTGGAAGCAGGTTTCTGGGGTTTATTTATCTTCTATAATTGATACAATTTTCCTTTAAGCTGAGGCCTAGGCAGGTAACAAAGCCTCCTGTTGGCTTCAGCTCTGTGGCTTCTATAATTGAAAGAATGTTGCCTTAGTTAAAGGCTCAGCCAGCCTAGGCAGACAGTTTCCTCCATCGCTGGTGCAAAAGAAGCCTGCTCTTTGCTTCAGCTCTGAGGCTTCTATAATTGAAACAATGTTGCAAATATGTTGCTTGAGCCTGGAGAAGCCCAGCCAGCTGGCAGACAGTTTACTCCTTGTGCAATGGAAGCCTGCTGTTTATTCTAGCTCCGTGACTGTCGGCCTCCATCTTGGCTGGGTTAATTTGCATACAGCTGCTCTGATTGGCTTGTGGGCATGGTTTAGGCGTTCTGTAGAGACAGTCAATTTCAATATTTCTCTTTTATTAGATTAGATAATGGAATGCTATTCAACAATAAAAGGGAATGAAGTACTAATACATAATACAACATAGATGAATCTAGAGAATACCATATTAAGTGAAAGAAGCCAGTCATGAAAGACCACATATTGCATGATTCTGTTTCTATGAAATGTCCAGGATAGGCAAATCCATGGAGATGGAATGGGGATGACTGGTTGCCAGGGGCTGAGAAGAGACGGAAAGGGAAGTGACTGCTATTGGAACAGGGGGTTTCTTTAGGCATTGATAAAAGTGTTCTAAATTTAGATTGTTGTGGTGCCTCAATTCTATAAAACACTAAAAATCATTAGATTGTACAGTTTAAGGAGATGGATTTAACCGTATGTAAATTATACCTCAATAACTGTTTGGAAATAGAGTAGTAAAAAACTTGCACTTATCTGCTCCACTTTCAACAACTATTAACTTGAGGCCAATTTCTTTTATCTATACTCCCATGTGTTCTTCCCCCACTCCCATGTTATTCTGAAGTAGACCCTAGATGTCTTCTAATACAGAATTAAAACAGGAAGATTCTTGCCTGGCCAGTGTGGCTCAGTTAGTTGGGTGCCGTCCTTGTACCAAAAGGTTGCTAGTTTGATTCCTGGTCAGGGCACATGCCCTGGTTTCGGGCTTGATCTCTGGTAGGGGTCATGCAGGTGGCAGCCAATCAATGCTAAGCTCTCACATGGATGTTTCTTTCTCCCTCTCCATCTCCCTTCTTCTTTCTAAAAATCAATAAACTATTCTTTACAAAAAGAAAAAGAAACAAAAGGAAGAGGCCTACAGTCTGGTTCGCTGGCTGCATTGCTCCTGGCGGGTGACATCCAAGCTTGATTCTTTAGTCTTCATGAGCATGTTGTGAACGTCATAATGTCCCGCAGTAAATCTTTTTCTGCTTCAATTTTTCTGCAACTGAGAACCTCAAATCTTGGATCCACAATTGACATTGACCTTTGGTATGTAATCATCCACAGATGGCGTTCTGATGGAGCCGTGATATCTACACACGCTATGAGAGTACTTTTTTTATCCTTAAGGGGAACTTCCTGGCGAGCCCAGAAGCCTTCTGGAGACCATGTGTAAATTTCAGTCTGTTGGTACGTGAGGATGGCTTGCAGGAGAGGGCATCCCTTCCCAGGGGAAACCCCAATCATAAAGAACAGTTGCCTATGAATAAGGTTGAACAGGGTTCTCTACTATCTTGGATTCTGACTCTGGTTCCCTAAAGAGGAGCCTTCCTCCTCCCCTGAAAGGTCACGGTTGTAAACATCATCCCCCTCTTGAGATAACTTGGTAGATTCATTTCTTCTTGTCATATCCTCTAGAATGGACTCCACCATCAGCTCCTCCCTACACCTTGAGGACGCTAGGTAGGCTCTGGTTAACATCTTTACCCAAATGGGTTTTTCCTGTAAACTGGGAAGCCCTGGGCTCAAGCCCCAAGGGGCCTGTGTTCAATCCCCAGCTACAGCTTCTCCTGTGAGCTGCCTGACCTTCAGCAGCACACTCAGACTTTCTGGAGCTTTGCTGCTTGATCTGTGAAATGGGAATAATAATCTTATTGTATATGTAGGTTGAAAGGATGACACAAAGATAGACTTATAAGGCACCTAACTCAATGTCTGAGACAGGAAATAGCCATTTGACAACCCTGGGTCCCATCCTACCTACCACTTTTTTCTGGTAAATATGAAATCGGGTTAAATGTGGAATTGGCATCTGTTCAACAAGAGAAGATTAGGGTCTTTTTGTTGCTGTTATTTTGATTTTAAGAAATGGATTCATGTTCTTTTCTAAATGGATTGCATTTATCCTATATAATAAAAGGCTAATATGCAAATTGTCCACTCCACTGGGAGTTTGACCAGGAGTTCAACAAGGGGGCGAGGCCAGCTGGCCAACCACCCAAGGCCCCTCTCCCAGGCTGGCCTGGCCCGATTGGGTCCCATCAGGGTGGACCAGCTGGACCCCACCTGTGCATGAATTTGTGCATTGAGCCTCTAGTATCTTAACTAATAAAAGCGTAATATTAAAATTAACCATTTCTTCAGGACGGCCTAAGCCACACCCACCAGCTAATCAGAGTGACTGTACGCAAATTAGCCTAGCCAAGATGGCAGAGGCTGCAGCTCCGGTGTGCGGCTGCTGCCTCCGCCATCTTGGGAGCCTTCATCCTGGGAAGGCATCTGGCGCCCTGGGCTGGCCGATGCCTTCCCAGGCGGAAGCCTTCCCTGGGGCCGGGGACGAGCCGGCGGGACCCCACGGAGGAGGCCGATGGGGTGGCCAGTGCCACCCCATTGGCCTCCCAGGCGGAGAAACCTTCCGGGGGGGTGGGGACTAGCTGGCAGGACCCCGCGGCCCCCTCCTGGGAGGCTGATTGGGTAGCCAGCGCCTGGTCAGCGCCACTCGATTGGCCTTCCAGGCGGAGAAGCCTTGGAGGGGCGGGGACGAGCCGGTGGAACCCCGTGGCCCCCTCCTGATAGGCCGATGGGGTGGCCAGGTGGAGAAGTCTTCCCGGGGGGCGGGGACGAGCTGGCGGGACCCCGGAACCCCTCCAGGGAGGCTGATCTGGTGGCCAGCGCCACCCGATCAACCTCCCAGGCAGAGAAGCCTTCCCAGGGTGCGGGGACCAGCCGGTGGGACCCCGCGGCCCCCTCCTGGGAGGCCGATGGGGTGGCCAGTGCCACCCCATGGGCTTCCCAGGCAGAGAAGCCTGGGGGATGGGGGGACGGGACTAGCCGGGGGGCCCCAAGGTTCCCTCCTGGGAAGCCTATGAGGTGGCCAGCGCCACCTCATCGCTTCTCAGGCGGATGACCCGGAGGGTCAGTGGGAGCTGTGGCCAGCCTGAAAACTGCCCTTAGCCCCTCACCCAGGCTTGCTACACCCCCTGGGGTGAGGGTCCCCACTAGGGAGATTGACCAGCCTGCAAACAGACATTGGCCCCTCATCCAGGCTGGACAGGCACACCAGCAGGTGGACATCCCCAGAGGGGTCCCAAACTGTGAGAGGGCACAGGCCGGGCTGAGGAAACACCCCCCTCCCCCCCCACCGCCCCAGTGCACAAATTTTTGTGCACCGGACCCCTAGTAATTATAATAATTACCAAGAATGGAATATTTGCTCTGCAGCAGACACTGTCCTAAAGGCTTTCTGTGTCTTGTTTCACCCTCTCAGCCTCACTGTGAGATAAGTATTATCTCAGAGAGGAAGAAATTCAGGGTTGAGGTGAATTTACTCATCTAAGGTCTAACAACCACTCAATGGCTGGGCTGAGATGCTAAGACCACCTGCTGAGTTCCAGAGCCTTCCCTGAGCTGCTTCCCCATCTGTTCTGAGCTCTGCTTTTCTGCTGCCCAATGTACCCCCTTCTTAAGGAGACTCATGCCCCTACCTTTAGGCCCTGGGCCCACCAAAATCTGGGGTCCATCTTTATCAGGGAGACAGTTATAATCAAATTTAGACATTTCCTGCTGCCGGGGCTGCTGGGCCAGGGGACACCTCCAGGGTCCGGGTTGCCTTCCAGGCTTGACCTGACAGCTTGCTTGGAATCCTGACCTCTGCAGATGCCTGCCTCTGCACCCCTTCTGATCCTGGCCATGGCTTTGCCTTAATGACAGATCCCCTTGCCAGATGGCTGACCATCCACTTTACCTAGACCACCATGGCCTGACCTCCCTGATCTGTATGTTCCCAAGCTCAGCTTTACCCTGCAACAGGCAGTGTCTGGATGGTTCCCGAAGAGCCTGCCTCCCGGGACCCACCCTGGGACTCCTAAGGGATAGCACGCTGAGAGAATGATGGGCGGCACTCCAGAGACAGGTCACAGAAGACAGCGACTTGTGTTTTGCCTACACACTCTCTCCCCTTTGCCCTCTTCCTGTCTGTCCTTCTTCCTCCCTCTGTCTCCCTCTTCCTTCCCCTTTCTTTCCCCTCTCTGTCCCTCTCTCTCTTCCTCCCCCTCCTCTTCCTCTGCCTCCGCCCCCAATATTGAAGAAAGCTCCCTGTTAAAAGATGTCCTATGGAAAGGCGCATACAGCAAGGAACAGGTGGGGGAGCGTGGAGGGTAAAGGGGTGGACGACTCCAGACAGCAGCCATCGAGGAACTAAGGTCCTTAGTCCAACAGCCTATAAAGAACAGAAACCTGCTGCTCATGAACGAGCTTGGAAATGGGTGGTTTCCCAACTGAACCTGAGATGGCTTTGGCCCTGGTCAGCATTTTGTTTGAAGCCTGTGGAACACCCTGAGCCAGAGGACGCAGCTCCGCCTCACCAGGACTCTGACCCCCAGAAACTGAATGACAGTGCATGTCTTAAGTCACTGCATTTCAGAGTCATTGTCATGAGCAGTAGATGCAACCACTTCCGGAAGTCCAATTAGGGACCTGCTCCTCCTGGGGGTGCTCTTGGCACCCTGCTCCTCCCCCAGCATGGCATTTAGCACTTCGGCTTAATTTCCTTTTTGTCAGTAGATCTGCCGAGGGCAGGACTGAGTCAAGGCAGGGCTGGCCACAGAAGGAAGCCAAAGAAAGGCTTTCGTCTGCAGCTGGGGGGGAGCCTTTGGCTGTCTCTGCCCAGGTTCCGGAGACTCCATTTGTGCCAGCAGCCCTGCCACCCCAGGTGCCACCCCAGGCGGCTCTCTTCCCATCTTCCTGGGACACAGGTTTGCTTTCCACCTCCAGGAAGGTTTGGGAAAGAGCTTCTCCTCTCACTGGCCTGGGTTCATGCAAAGTTAGAGATGCTCTTTGTCGTTCACACAGGACCTTCTCCCTCAGGGAAGAGTCACCATACTGCACCGTGAAGCTTCAGGCCTAGTGGCTGAGCCCAGCTCCCCACGCCCCACTCAAATTCTTCCCCCAGGGCCCCGAGGTCTGGGCTGAGGGTCTTCCCTCTGGTGGCCTGCCTATCCAGTTTACAAGACTCGCCTGGGAAAAGCTAAACTCCACTTGAGATCATGTCTCCGCCTCCATGTAAAGGGATGGTTGCAAATTAATCCTAGCACGCATCCAGGTCGCTGACCTCGCAGAACCAGAGAATCCGACCTTGAGACCCTCGCTCCCCAACTCAATTTGAACATGTACATTCCAGACAATTCAAAAGAGCTCATCACTTTATGGTAATGCTTCACCGACATGTTCATCACTAAGATAGACAGATAAATGTAGGGAGCTATGCTAACAGCTACCTGACAACTCAAACCCCCTTAAACTTGTGGTGAGAATCAGGACAAGCAGCATCTCAGAGGTGAGCTGAGCATCCCCTTTGTCCTCAAGGGAAGACTCAATGCTGTGACTCAGATCGAATATCCTGGCCCCAACCCTCACTGGTTGTGTAGCCTGGGACAAGTTTGTTCACTTTCTGTGCCTCAATCTCCACTTCCATAAGACAACGGCAACAGTAGTACCTCCTCATAGGGTTGTTGAGATGCTAGAATGCGGCGATCACATGCAAAACACTTGAAATGATGTGTAGCCTAGAGGAAGTCCTCAATGACTGTTACCTCCGTGGATCCTATCATGGCAAGTGCGCTCACATACTTCACAGTGGCAGGCCCTCTGTGTTTCCCACCCCAAAGTCATTCTCCTCTCCCTTCTTCCTTGCTTCCCATGTTGGCTTTTAAAAAAGCTAGACATTCATTTCCTCAGACTCCCACCCAGCAAGAGACAGCCATGGGCCCGTTCTGGCTAATGACATGGAAAGGGAAATCTGTGCGATGTGTCTGAGAACTGTTTCTTCCTTGATAAGACAGATATGCCAAAAGTTCCTCTCTTTACATGCTTTGGGTGCTGTGGTATAAAGATGTGATGCTTGGAGCTGACGCAGCCATCTTGCCACCATGAGGGAAGAGTCGCATTAATTGATTTAGACTCAAAGCCTTATATCTCTGACCACTGGCGTCATTGATCTTACCTTGAAACCACCATCCACTTGCCTTCTCTTAACTAGGACAATTCAATATCTTTCATTTTGAAGCAACTATAAGTCTCACTTTCTGTTGTTACTTACAACCAAAAGTATCTTATGTGTCTTAAACATATTTTAAGTAATACTGTAAGCTAAGGAATCCTTTCAACATAACATAACTCTGACAGAGGATTGCTCCAATGTCACAGGTGACAAAGCTGAGAGCAGTGTGGCAGGAGTTTTGAAGGTACGTTACCTAATTTAATCCTCATGAAAACTCTGTGAGACGGGTTTTATCTCCTTGTACAGGTTTCTTCACGTCGCGAAGGTTCAACAATGTCCATTTGACACAGTTAATAAATGGAAGAGTCAGCGCTGAAGCCCAGATCTCCCAAATCTAAATACAGCATTCTTTCTAATGTGCTTTGGTGTCTTTTCTAAGCACCAAAACCATATTGTACATCGTAGCCCACTGCCAATGTTGAATAAGTTTAAATTCGGTAACCCCAATTCAGGTCACGTCAACCTGAACATAATTATGTTCATCACCTCGAAAGTGCATTTGCTCACTAAATATTAGCCGTAATAAAAAATAACGGTGGGAACAGCTGGGTGAAATTCACAGTCCGAGACCCATGTGCCAACGTATAGTTCTGTCTTTAGGCTCTTAGAGAATTTATATTCCCAATGCACACTTCAGCTGGTGATTGCCCAGCGTCTGTTCCTTTTAAATCTTTATTACTCTTTATTCTCTCCCAGATGTTGGGTTGAGCTGCATTGATTTCAGGATTTCAGTGAGAGGTCCAGCTGCAAGGTTTGGGAAGTGTCCATATTTTTGTTTTGTATCTTTTCAATCCGTCGACTTGAATTTATGATGAGGTTCTGATGAATAGCACCCTTTTCCCAGCCGGCCCTCTTTGCATGTGTCTGAGTCTGCGGTATCCTCGGTCTCATTATGCGGATGTGTCTCTTGTTGGAAAATTTATGTGATAAGCGTTGCCAAGAGCCAGGAGCCAGGACCCGGGATTTGTAGTCTAAACATCCTTGACTCCACTCTCTGCAGTAGATCCAATATGACGTCCGGGAGACCAGGTAGCTTGTTAATTCAGGCCTCTGGCAGGTTGAGAGTTTGAGAAAGTGTCAGCCCTGCTGTGAACTGCAGACATATGATGGGAATCAAGGATGTGGAGGAACAGTCAAGATTACGGGCAGAGGAAGGGGGCAGGTGTGGGAATGGATGGGAGACGGAAGATGGGACATTGCAGTTTGGGCCTTCGTCACCCCGCAACCACTGGCTCTGTCTAATAGGCTTGGGTAAGTTCACTCACTTCTCAGCTTTCAACTATATTTTAAGTTCCTTGAAGTAAGAGCTGTTCTGGTGATCTCTTGCTATATGACAAGTCACTCCAATTTCAGAGGCCTGATGTGAGGGGTAGAGGCCAGGTTTTGAGTGCAGGATCAGAGAGGACGGGGCCTGAGAAGGTGGGGTGGGGTGGGGGCAGAGACAGGGACCACAGCAGCCCACCAGGCCCCCGGAGGTCCATGGAGGACAGCTCACGGCTTCCTTCCTTCTGGTCACACCTGGCCATCCCCTACCCCTGGGAGGAAAGGCATGGCTGCAGGTGCACAGGGAGGCACACCTGGTGTGACAGGCAAAGTGGCCTAAGGCTCTAGCCAGGTCTCGGCGGACCTGTCTCGGGATTTCCCTCCTGCCCTTCCTCCTTGTGCTGGAATTTTTCTGGCTTCCCAGGTTCGATTCTTTCCTGGGGAACTTTGGGTGCCCAGATGTGCCCGGGGTTTTGTCCTTTGTAAAAGCAGGAGCAAGGCGAGACCAGGGCTGGGAGGAAGGGATGGGAAGGTTCAAGCTGGAACTAAGACCGGAAGCTTCGGTGCGCACACCGGGGAGCTTGAATATCTGCCCCATTAACCAGCAGGACAAGCCGCTTGCCAAGAGGAGCTGGACAGGGGAACCTACCCCAGTGTCCTTCTGTCTCATGAGGGAGGTGGCATTTGCATTTCCATAGACAAGGACAAGAGATCCAGGGGCGTGACAAACCCAAGGCCGCTCAGCTGTGAGGGGTGAGGTTTGGCTCACAGCAGGGATGTCTAATGACAGGGCCCACTTTCCGTCCACCCGCGGCTCCACCCATGAGGGCTGTGCAAGTGAACAAAGAATCAGACTCACAGGACCAGAAGGCCCTTTAGAGTCACGTTCAAGCTCTTTATAAATTTTATTTTGATGCAGCTCTTTATTGCTTCTAGTCTTCCCTGCGTCTCTGCCCAGCTCCGACTGAGCGCTGTCTCTGACTCCTGACCCAGCCTCTGAATGACCTCTCCTCTTTCCTGGAGGAGGTCTGGGCAGTGTTTGAAGACCTCATTGCAGGAGAGAAGCCCCCTGTCTCTTCTAACAGCACCTGCATCTTTCCCTTCAAAGGACCCAGTTAGGGGTTAGGGCAAGGACCCTACTGGGGTTTGGAGCAGGACCAGTAGGAAGCAGGAGCTCAGTGTGAAAACCATGGGGTCCATTCCTGTGCAGCCGAGGCAACATTTCCCATTCACCCTCGTGAGCCCTGCGAGGAGCAGGGTCAAAAAGCCCACACCTCCAGGGGTGTTGCACACCCTCCCTGCCAAGGTCCTAGGGCTTGGCTCTGAGACAGAGCTGGCCACTCCGGGCACCCTCTTCCACCAGCTGCAGAGTGGCATCCCCTCTCCCAGGGCATCCGGCTCCTTTGCTCTGCTCCCTCTGCTGGGCCAGAGGCGAGGTCACTCACCGGTGTGGCTGGAACCAGAGCAACCACAGGCCCGTGCAGATGTGTGAGGGTGGGCAGGGCGTGGGGGTGGCAGAGACCTGTCTGACCCAAAGGATGGAGACAGATCCCTCTGTCCACCGGCCTCACTGATGCACTTGAACTCACCGTGCTGAATGAGAGGTCAGTTGATAAACCCTCCTTCCAGACCAGCTCCCAGGAGGAAGCGCTGGCTGTGCATCCGACTGAGCCGGCGGTAACAGCACCTTCCCTGAAATGTGACAATCCCATCCCTAGTCTACTGCTCGTGCAAGAAGCAAATGTCTTCAGTGATTTCATGAGAAAAGCACATTGGCCTACTTGCAGATCTCCTGCTTCCTCCTGAAACCGTGAATGTGTCAGTTCCCTTTGATAAATGGACCCATTTGAAAATCAAAAAGCATTACTTTGTTTAGTGGCATTTGGTGATTAACCATTGAGCAGCAATTTAAATAAATGCAATGCAAATCTGAGATGGGACCCAAGGCAGTGCTCACTGGCCCTGGGCAATTTAAAGTCGTGATTTCTGGGGTGGCTGTCTATTGCCACCTTATGTGCCAGTGACTCTAGCCATATTCAAGAACCTCAAGTCATGGAGAGTGAATGGGTTAGGGTTACCCCAAAATATTTATTCTGGACAGGCAGCAGGGTCCTGGGGACAACTGTCCTTCCCCCATACATCCCACCCCTCCAGCGTCTTCAGTGAGAGGGAGGTGGGGCAGAGAGCAGAGTCCCTTCCCAGCAGCATGTGGGTGCCCTGGGTTCTCCCCCTGCTCTGTGCTTTCCAAACTTCCTGTGCTACTGCCCAAGGCTGAATAGTGCCCCCCACAAAGAGGTCTCTGCTGATGTGATGAAGGGAAGAAGAATCTTGAAATGGGGAGACTATCCCGGTGGGCCCTACATGCTGTCTCACAGATCCTTAGAAAAAGGAGGCTGAGGGAGATTTTACTGTAGAAAAGGAAGAAGCAGTGTGACCCGAGGTGCCGAGAGTAGAATGCTGTGGCAGTAAGCCAGGATGATGGACAGCCCACAGGGAAGCTGGAAGGGGCGAGGACAGACTCTCCCACAGCCTCGGCGGGAGCCGGCCTGCCAGCGCTGCCTTTAGCCCAGTGAAACCGACTTCAGGCATCTGATCACAACTGTAAGAGAGGAAACATGTTCCCCTCAGCCACTGAGCTTGTAGCAATTTTGTTACAGCAGCCACAGGACACTAACAGAGTCACCTTCCTGACTGTGGCCCTCACTGCTCACCCATAGCGTGATTGTTTAGAACAGTCCTGAGCTAGCAGAGCCATCTGCTTTCACCTGTGCTGGCACTAACGTTCATGAAACCACAAGTGCGATGCCCTTAAAAACGTGCCACTTGCTGGAAATGCTCATCCCTGCGCCCCCTGCAAGGATCCAGTGAGCCACCGACCGCCAGTGGGAGTGCCCTCCCTTTGTGGAACACTGACCCAGCTCCGCACAGCTCCGCGAGAATCCCCGGCACAGCTGGGCTTTCAAAACTGCTCTACGAAGTTCAAAATTCACTTGAAAATGATCAGGAAAAAAGGAAAGAATCAGCCCCTTTAAAAATAGAAGCCGTTTTTCCTGCAAATTTTCGCAGAGCCAGATTTTAAAAGGCAGAATTTAGCAGAATCTTCAATCGCCCTGGTAGAGTTACTGGCATACAGATGAGGACCCTCAAAAGGGAAGGAGGGAGCTATTGAGAGTGCTAGCCGGAGCCGAATCAGGCACAGAATCCGGCTAACGGAGGCCTTGTTTTCCCAGCTCCATCAGAGTCCTCCATCTCTCTCTTCCTGGCCGACACGGGGTGGGTAAAGCGGCTATTGCTGTGCAAGGGAGGGTGCAAGGACTTGTAATGCTGAGGGGGTGACGAGATGGTAGAATCGATAAGGTCCCCGACTGGAGAAGAATAAGATGATTATGAACAATTTCCAGTGACTTACAAAGGGGGTTAGGCAAAGCAGGAAACTTTCCTCCCCAAAGTTGGAACTGGCCCAGCCAGGGAGATTTCCAGTTCCAAAAAGAGAGTCGGGCAGCCCTGCTTTGTCCCGGAAGTGGATGTAAGGTCTGGGGGCTGGGCAGACAAGGGACCTTCAAGATTCCACCCACTGAGCCAAACAAACAGCCCAAGGCCAAACTGCTGCTGTGATAAAACCTGCGCAGTAAAAACACCCTCCTTACCGACCATCTGGAATTTCTCAGGATGGCCAAGGTGCAGTTGTACAAACTCCCCGCTTGAACTCAAATCAACTCTCCCCCCACCACCATCTACCACAGACAAACCTGATTGGCCCAACAGCAGCATAAAGAAGCTTTACCAGGTTTGTGTGTCGGTGACTTCCCTGGCCCGTTTCCCCCGGACCAGAGAACCTCACCCGAG